>VYZX01009774.1:240089-245908 GCA_013401335.1 Brachypteracias leptosomus | reverse complement strand
CCAGGATTTTTACTCTAAAACAAGTTGTTTCTGGAGGTATATTGGTGCAGCTGCCAGTGGAAAAATCACAGAGCAAATTGAGGAGCATGCTGAAAATATGTATTTGTTCCTTGGTGTAACTGGGCTGTTTTGCTTAAGCACGATATTGTTATACTGCATGGAGCTTGAGCCGGAATGAAAATGAATACAATTCATCTCCAAATGAGATGCAGTACCATATGTGTTGTCAATTTATCAGTACACCAACAAAATTGAAGTGTTGAATGGAAGTGGCTCGGTGACTGTATGCGGCTGTAAGAGTCAGCAAATATTGCAGTTAGCTGACTCAGCCAACTGCTTCTTGACACATCTCTATCTTTAGAATTATTGACACATCTCTAGTCATATGGAACTGATATTTAAATGTTACCCTACAGTCAAGCACACATAATGGCTACAGAATTCACATCTCTGGGTAGGCTGAAGAATTTGAGGAGAGAGTATTACAACACAAAGTGTGTTTTTCCTTCAAGTAAGGTCTGAAAGAAATTGTAGTCAATCCTCCATTCTAATTGGCAGATCAATTGTAATGAATGGCCTAAAGTCATAATAAAAACCCTATTTTGCATTACTTCATCATGGAGGTATCTATTTACTCCCAAATTAGCATCTTCTACCTGCCTCTTAACTATGATATTTTGGCAGGGGGAGGGAGTGGTGGAGAATAAAATGTTGCTGTATTTGTTTAATATTTTATTGTTTAACATTATGTTATGCTATAGTAAGTTATGTTACATGAGTTGATGAGAGCAAGAAACAGAGCAGTGTAATATAGTTTAAAAAAATTAAAAAATCCCTAAGGTGAAAGAGGTATGAAGAAGCCCATTACAAACCCAGACCAACTTGGCAGCTTTCCTGTGTTGACATCTTTAACTATCCCCTCACTCCCTTCTTCCTTCTCCCAACAAATGCAGAAGAAACACAGGCATGTAAAGCCAGATTTCTGAAGATGTTAGATACCTAACCTTTTAAAATCTGATCCATAACTCCCACTATTGTATTTCCCTTTCAAATTCATTTTATAGCAACCATGACTCCCTCAGAACCTACTTACTTGTTTCGTAAAGGCCACTTAGAGACACCATGTAACTCTAGTGACTCACCACAGTGCCTTTTCAAGGCAGAAAAATCATGACACACTGCTCATATATATAACACAATTCCATATTACTGATTTCAGATTTAATTTTCTTGGCTAGGGCTGAGTTATTGGATGGACACCATGGGATGCCAAATGTACAAATTGCCTTGCAGCTCCGGAGTCTATGAAGAATCTTGAGTGAAGCGTCTATGACTTTCTCAGAACATTTGGGGATCTGCCAAGCGATCCAAAGATGTTCAAGGCAATATATGAATATGTTGAAAATTGCACTGTGGGAAGAAGCGTTAGTACAGAAAGGGGCAAGACATGCACAGAAACCTCCCTGGGGAAACCAGAGCTGGGAATGATACAAGACATGTATATTCACAAGCTACCAGTAGACTCTTTCTTCTGCCCTTCAGGTCTTTATCTGCTGTGATCTAAGTTAACTGTATTGTAGTCTCCAGCAAAATGAAATTTTTCCTCCCCACTAAAAGCATTATTTTGGAATTAAAGAAAATGGGTTCACCTAGTAAAACACAATGCATGTATAAAAAGGAACAGAATGTAGATAATCCAGCTAAAAGTGTATCTGGTTGAGAACAGAAGAGGCACTGTGCTTCTACTGCAATTTCCCATGCAAACCTTCATCCTCAGCGGATATGAGTTTTACCAGCTTTACAAATTTATATTGAAACAAACCCCAAGAAATGGCATTAAGTTAATTAAAAAGTGACAATTTCATTTGCAAAGAGAGAGGAAAAAGAGACTTTTAGGTTCATAGTGTTGAATCACACAATCATTTCAAATAGATTTTATTTTTATTTTACACTCTTGAATGTAGTCAATAAAATTAATTTGGGGGATTTTCTTTTGTCCTGTTTGCCTGGGACTGGTCATGTACTTGTGTAAACTGGAGAAAAACCAAACATTAATGGGCACTGGCTGAGGACTGGGGCCCAAAACTGCAATTCTCAGCTTCTGACCTGCCAAATGCAAACAAAGATCTTACGTCATTTTTTGGTACCAGCATTTTTCTGTAAACTAATGCAGGGGAAATATTTATGTTAAGGTGTTTAGTTTACTATCATACTTTTAGTCTAGATTAATGGAAATAGGGTGTTCCCTCACCAAAGTGTACATGTAAGTTCTATGCTAATGAAAGAAAGGGACTTAAATGCACTAATTACTGTAGGGAGTGTTGCACAGGTAGGTGAGATACAAGCTTCTCTATGCAGATCTACCACATGCAGCTCACACTTGATCTGCCATGCTGTCAGATCGTTGCTGTACTGGTGCTCTGCGAGGGGAGGGGAGACAAGACGCTGGGTAACGAAGGACTAAACCCTCACCTCGCAAACCCCAGACCCAGGTCACAGGAAAATTGTAAAGACCACAATCCAGAAGCAGCATAAGAGTGAGAGCTGTTAATCTATGTATTATCCTTCATTTAAAAAAATATGCATTGATAAATCTGTGGACATAAGAATTAATAACTATGACACTTCCTCAACTCCCAGATTATAAAGGAGATCAGTAACTCCTGCATTTATTTTACTTTTTTTTTCTAGTCAGTGTGACATTAGGGCTATATTTTCAATCCTTGTTTTGCTGTCATGCAATGACAGCAGCTAGAATAAAATCATCCTATAAAAAAACAGGACAATCTCCTAACCATAGGTAAAACATATAAGAATAAGAAAAAACCATGAAAATACTTCATCTAGTTTACCATCCTACTTTTCTGAAATCAGTCCATCTTAACCACAAATTGTGTCTTCATGTGTAATAGTTCTGATATTTCTTTTTTTTTTTTTTTCCCCTAGTCACACTGGGAACTTATCTGAACATCACCAGCAACCAGAATGACTTGTGCTTCTGAGTTTATTCACCATATACATGCTTTTGTTTGTGTAAATCCCATATCTACTCATTTCACTTGCTGCTGTCTAGTTTCGGTATTGTCAGAGACAACAAATTGTTTTCTGTGCACATTTCACATGCCACCCATGATTTTACACAGCTGTATTAGATCCTTCTGCCTCTTCTCTTTTATGGGTTGAACAGTCCTAGTCTATCTTTCCAGATACAGAAGTCTTTGATTTCCCTTGTCATTCTTGCCTGTACACCCTTCCTTGTTCTTCTAAATGTTAAATATTCCAAGCTCTAGTAAAAATTACATGCATATATTTATATCATAAAATGTACTTGATAGGATCTTTTCCAAGACTTCACTAGGAATCTGTTGCTCAAATAATGCTGCATTAGGATAAACATTATCATATTCATCAACTGTTCGATTTCTTCTTCATTCCGTATAATTGAACAGATCTAATTAGGTTGCAGAATACTGATCATGCACAGATCATGCTATAATTTGTAATGTAGCTGGACAACTTCTAGAAATTAGGGTTGGATTAAAAAAACAAAACAAAACAAAAAAAACCCCAAACCTCAAGGATTAGGCAAATGAGATCAATTTGAAAATCACATTCAAGGAATGCAAGGTGGAGTACAGGAGATAACCTAAAGAACAAAACAGATACCCAAGTAGAAGAAAAAATTTGAAAAGTGAGAAGTGATGATGCCAAAAGGTACACATATGGGTGATGGTGGACAAAATTCTATGGTATCATATAGCAGCAAAAAACTACGTGTGATTTTGGCCAGCCTCTATTGGGGGCATTATACCTCTGATGTATGGAGGCAAAAGTCCCTCTTTGTGCACACTAATACAAACCTTATTTAAAGAAGTTTGCTCAGCTTTGGGCATTTCATTACCAGAGGGATCCTGGATCATGGAGGGAATTCAGTTAAGTCATTTAACAGTAAATGGAAAAAAAAAAGGTTGGCTAAGACATGAGTAAATGAAGATGGAAGAGAGGTTAGCATGACAACCATCTACTAATTGAAGGAAATATTAGCACCCAGAAGAAAAAGAATAATTTAAGATGGTACAGACTTCTTCATAATAGGATCCACTCAGTTGCAGCATAATTTCATAAGGCAAATCACCTGTGATAGTTACAAAGCAGACAGCCCAAACACCAGCAAATATATTCTCAGGAACAATGCTGCAGTGGCATGAAAATACGTGTTCCAGCTTTACCTTCTGTATTATTATCTACAGTCTGCCTCCTTCCCATAAAAAATAAATAGCCTCCATATCTCGGAACAAATGGATCCCAGATTTTTCACAAGGATTGAGGTAGTTCACTGAAAAGTTCTCATTTCCCTTTTACAGAAAAAAGAATTGGAGGGTGCCCATGACGAACTGAGGTCCTCTTTATTTTCTGCCCATTGTCATCTGAAGTAAATCATCCCAGTAGGGAAGCAAACTAGGAGTCTAATATTCTGTCTAGAATCAGCTTGCTCACTCCTCCAGAATCCACTCAGTGTCAGCCTGCAGCAGCCAACTAGGAAATTGCCTCCTTGACACGAGGCAGCAATGTGCTACCAAGGTCTTCTCTACAGTGCCATTGATATGCCTTTCATTTTAAAACGGTTCCTGGAGATTACACCTCAAAGTATCTGGAGGTGGGAAGAGAGTTAACATTTAAATGGCTATAAACATTCCAGTTATATATGAACATCTTCTAATGTATTCTTTTTGGTTCCTTCTTGCCTATCAAGCTGTATATTTTCCTCTGCTGAGATCTGTTATAGATATTTTTACCAGAGGGAGAAGTTTGTTGTGTCAGTAGTCAATGTAATAACCTCCTGCCCTGAATCTTCCCATCAGCTTTCAGGACCCCATGCAGAACAAAACCCCATAGTGAGTCTTCACTTCTTTTCCCCATATGTCCACTCATCACTGTGCTCTCCTTTCATAGCAGAGGCATAGAGAAAAATGACAGCCATGGAGGGAGAGGGGTATCAACTGCTGTGGATAAATCAATCCATCACTAAAAAAAAAAAAGAAAAAAAACCCAAACAATTCTGCCATGAAACTTAATCACTAAAGGTCATGTTGGGGAGTGAGGAACAGATTAAATTAGCATAGTATTAGATATGGAAAATGATTTCTGTCAAAATCATCTTTACCACAATTATAATATGTTAATTACGTATTTCATTAAGGAAGTTGATTATGGTTCACAGATGAAATCATGCAGACGAAGACACCTGGAAGGAAGCACTAGAGCCTGAAGCCTCTTCTCTCCCTCTCTCTCTCACACACACGCACATGCACACGCACACACACACAATTAGGTACACACACTCTTAGGTAGAAAACCTTTTCCCAATGTGCTTCAAAGATTATTAAAGTGCAGCTGTATCTGGTTAGGACAGAAACGCAGCGAAATAAAAGAATGCATGGTAGCCTACATTCATTTTCCTTCTATCAGTACTTAGAATGAACTGTTCGTTTTAAGACTATAACATCCTCTGCCTCTGGTGACATATTGGTGGCATCTAGTACTGTGGGTAAAGGATTTCAGCACTGACTAATGAGATGGTGGCTGTGCGTTTTTTATAGGGAAGAGACCATTCGGCAAATTTTAGCCCAGCTATTTGAAAGAGATATCATCAACCATATGAATGTCATACAATATCTTGCCCTTAGAAGTGGTTGCAGTTCATTTACAGAGTTTGAGTACTTGAGTACTGTGAACAAGTTACATCAATCAGCAATTACTTATATAATTTCTTAGCCTTCTTTTAAAAAAAATTGTTTTAATTGTTTGCTTTATTTAGT
>VYZX01009774.1:120089-235089 GCA_013401335.1 Brachypteracias leptosomus | reverse complement strand
TGCATTAAGCCAAGAATAAAGCTAAAAATTAAATTGGCTTAGAAAGATCTAGTGTAGTGGTTTATGCACTAAGAACGCAGTAAATTTGGTCATTTAATATCATTCTCTTTACCTCTGATATGCACATTAAAAGCAAACCAAGACTCATGGTAAAAAGTCAGAAGAAAAGGGCAGAGCTGAACTTTGGTGGTTTATATGCTTATCTCTTTTTAAACACACAGTATTAATTGTTACTTTATTTACTGTTTAGTTATTCACATTGTCTGTTGTTCAGGTGGTATGAATACCCCGAGACATGAAATATAGCAAGGTCTGTTACAGATTAAAACAGGATCCAATAAAGAAGACGTATTCAAAAATATAATACTGCCCCTTCAAATCAATAAATAAAGACAAGCATTTCATACACTAATGCATATATCTATGACCATTATAAATTAGTTGCTTGCCAGAAAATACACTTCTTAGCACAAGTGCCATTATTTAAAGTTGTCTGTTTAATGCACACTTAGTATATTTTCTCATCCAAAGCTGCACTGCATAATTAGACAACATCCATTCTTAAAAACTAAAGTAGATGCCAAAAATGTAATACATAAAGCATGACATTTTACAAATTTACATCTTCAAAAGTTATGTGTGGTTTCAGATAGAAAAAAATTGCAAAAAGATCACTATATTATAATGGCCCGGGTTTCATCTTAGGTTGCTCCATCTGTCGGCTGGCAGTAATGTAAGTTATAATGCACTCATTCTTATTCAACTTCAGTGAATGGGTATTTTCCAGGGTAGTTCTATTAAGTGGACAACTAGATAGGTGTCTTAATAGTTTGCTGAATTATGGTTGTTTAAATCTCGGTTAGATCAATGGGTTGATTGCTGGTTCTTTTCCCAGAAGGCATTTATTGTCTTCTAAGGTGAGCATGGATTTCTGTCTGTATTCCCAGCATGGATGTGCCTCCTGCAACCTATTGGTCATATGCAGCAGAAGCTCTCACCTTTCACACTTGGGGTTCCTTTGGGAGGGCTCTGCTACCCCCATCCCACTCAGACGGGTGAGGGTATCTGTCTTCTCCTGCCCATTCTTGGCAGTATGGAGCAGCCAGGCCGGTGCCAGTTGCCTTGGTGAGCGCTGTGACACAGTTCTCTGTTCCCTCATCAGCCTTTTCCTGCACAACAGGCCACAACTGCTCAACCAGAAAGATGAGGGGAAGTGTGGACCTGCTGAAGGATGCAGAGAAGATAGTGACAAAAGACACAGGAAAAGCTCAGACACTTGATTCCTTCTTTGCCTTAGTTCATTGGCAAGGTCCTCTCTCAAGCTTCCCAAATACCTGTGGCAGGTGGCAGCGTCTGGTAGAGTGAAGTGCTGCCCATGGCAGTAGATCAGACTATGAACCAGTTTTGTGGACTCAATATGTACAAGGCTATGGGACCAGCTGGACATTTGATGTTCCTCAGAGAGTAGGCCAGTCTTACTGTGTGGGTGCTCTCTGTGCTTTGTAAAGAGTTGTGGAGACCAACAATATGGAGAAAGATCTGGAAGACTGCAAGTCAGTCAGACCAATGGCAGCCCCTAGAAAGACCATGGATCAAAGCTTCCCAGTACCCATTGCCAAGTGCATGAAGAACAGAACAGTGAAACAAGGTGATGGTATTTACCAAAGGCAAATTGGGCCTGAACAACTTGGTTATCTTTTACATTTGGATGACTGGCTTGGTAGGTAAGGGGAAAGCAGTGGATGTTGTCTACTTTGACATAAGCATAGTCCTTGGCACTGTCTCTGTAGTGCTACTATAGACAAATTGGAAGGATAAAGAAGACTGCAAGGAATACTGTGTAGTGGGTGAAAAACTGTCTGGATCATGAGGTTTAAAAAGTAATGGTCAGTGTTTTGAGTACCAGGTGGTGGATGTTTATTGGTAGCATTCTTCAGGGACTGATTCTGAGGCATGTGCTCTTTACTGTTTTTGTTAACTTGAGTGATGGGGTGGGATGAACCTTTATAAAGATTCTGGATGACACCAAACTGGAGCAGGGGCAGGGGTGGGGATGGTGGAAGCTGCCAGTAGAGGCTGGGAGCAGGGTTTCCAGTCAGGGCTGCAGAAAGGGGCTGACAGAAACCTCAAGAAGTTCAAAAAATAAAAAGACAGTCTTACATCTGGGGTGTAAAAACTGCAACAGTACAGGAGAGGGGGCAATTGGCCAGGGCAGTCTCAAAGAGGCATCTGGGAATCCTAGTAGGCAAGTTCAGTATGAACCAGAGCAGCAAAGGCAAGCTGCAATAGGGAGTGCAGCCAGTACATAAAGGAAAGTGATTATTTCCTGCTGTTCAACCCTTGTGAGGCCACATTTGAGCAGTGTCCAATTTTAGGGCTCTGTGTCACAAAAAAGACATAGACAAAGCAGAGCAAGTCTGGCAGAGAACCACCAGGCTGGTCAGGTCACATGAGGAGCAGCTGAGAGAAGGGCGCTTGCTTGGGGGATCAATCTGTTTGATAACTCTACTAACTGCCTGCTGGAAGATTATAGAGGAGATGGAGCTATGCCCTTCCCAATGAAAGGTCTGGAAGCAATGGAATCAAGCAGCAGCAATGGAAATTCCAGTGAGACACACAGTAAAAATTCTTCATGGAGATATTCAGAACTCAACTAGAAAATGACCTGGGCAATCTTGACCTAGCTCTGAAGTTGGTCTTGCTTTGAGCAAGGAGGTGGACTAGATGACCTCCATAGATTCTTAATTATACCATGATTCAAATAGCTTAATGTGTGCTCTTGATTTTATTTTTATGGTTACTTCAGGCAACCAGTATTTAAAAGCTATCACAGAGAATAAATTCCCTGACTCCTGGCCTGTCTCCTCTTTTCCTATTTTCCCTATGCTCTGTGGCAGTTTGGCTCTGCTTCTTGTCTCACCTGGCAGCCAGCTTGTGCCTCTCAGCAGCTTTTACACCATGCCACAGGAGAGCAAAGGCTAGTGGGCCGTACAAGCTGGCCAGCGTGCCAGGAGCCTTTGTGCTTCTGCCTGTTAATCACAAGGTGCTACTGAGGTGTGTGAGCCGGCCAGCGTGCCAAGAGCCCATGCACCAGCCACACAAAGAGAAATGAGGTGGCAGCAGGCAGCAGCAGATTGCAGAGATGTGTCCCAGTGCTGTCAGGGGCAAGGCATGAACCACCCACAGCAATTAGTGCAGGCAAATCAGATGCAGCCGCAGCCAGTTGGACCAGGACTTGGTGCCTCACCTTCCTACTGGTCTGGTCACTCCCCACACATCCCATCACGCAGGCACCCTCATTTCTTATTGGGAGGGGTGTGAGGATCACATTGTAATTCAATTCAATTCTATTCTATTCCATTCCATTCCGTGTTCCTGTGCAACTTGGTTTAGGTGACCCTGCTCCGGCAGGGGGATTGGACTAGATGATCTTTCAAGGTCCCTTCCAATCTCTAACATGCTGTGATTCCATGATTCTATGATTCTATTCTATTCTATCCTATCCTATTAATTGTATTTATTGAATATGTTATACTATATTAGTTACGTGACATCGTGTTACGTGTTTGTTGCTCTGGAGTCACTTTCTCAAGATGGAAGTCTCCTAGCTGCCACCATATTTTTCTCTCTGCAGGTGTCCATCCAGCCTGTAAGATGGCTGAAGAGCTGGAAGAGGCTCACACTCCCCCCTTTCTTTCCTCTCACGCAGTGCAGCAAATTTCACTAAGCAGCTGAAGCTGGAAGTGTGTCCTAGCCTCAGAAGTGTGGGGAATGAGGTCAGATGAGAAGCTGCCTGTTGATATCCTGCTCTTTGCTCTAGCAGAGACATTAATGTCAAGCAGGGAGAAATGACAGAACTGGATCTCCAGCATCTCTTACTTAAGGACAGATATCTGCTCATCTTTGAGGCAGGGGTATCTCTGTCACAGTGGGTTCACCCTAGTAAATCAATGTGGCGTTGATTTGTAAATGGTTGGTCTCATTTACTGCATTCCTCTCTGCAAACTGAGCTTGTGCTAAGCTGCTGGAGCCCAGCCTCACTTTCCTCCAGCCGCTCACTTCCAAAAAATTATTGACATTGCCTCCAGCCCTTGGATGTTAGTGGTATTTTTGTTTTATGTCTTTCCTAACAAGTTGACACAACTTAACAATGTTGGTCTTGTCACCAGATTATTCTTCTAAATGAGACAGTTATTCACAGTGAGTCATTGAATATTTTACAACATGGTTACAGTAGCTGCTCCGACAGGCACCTGTGTATAGATGAGAGTGTATGTACTGTCACGGCACTGTCAAATAGGAGATGTTTTCTCTACCTTTATTTATACAAACCATTCACCCCTCCTCCCCCTTGCTCACAGCCTGCCCTTTAATGCTCACGGTACCATCTTTCCACCTTGTTACTGAGGTGGATGCACAGAGATGGCCCTACTGCTACTGTACTCCTTGGGTTCCTTCAGGTGTTTGGGGAAAATGTATGTTATTAACATTGTGTAACTGGAGATGTGACCTGTAGACAGTTTATTTCCTGGCAGACCAATGAGCTTTGGGAGAGGGAATCTTTCCTTCAGATAAGGATAGCTCAGGGAACAAAGTTCTTCCAAATTTTCCTTTTTTACCCTCCTGCTTGATTTCTTTTTCTTCTTCTAAAGATCTTTATAGCCAAGAACAACCAGGATATCTGTTCAATTGCTTATAAAACCACTTTGTGGCCATCTGGAAATAAAGATCTTTAGTACCTCCCCCCCACTTGAGACCAACCCCAGGGAATGAGTGTGTGTGTATATGTGTATATGAGAGATGTGCATGTATGATATGTATAGGTGTACAGTAACTCCCTGTTTTGCCCATGGTTTAGGGAATAAGAGCCTGAGTCTCACCCCAGATATCTGATACATGTTAGTGATCAGAAAGCCTTGTTTACCATCTGCACTAGGTGACAGGACATCAGAACTGAACCATTTAGCTTCTTTGCAAGGTGTTTTCTCTCCTTTTTAATGTCTGTGATAATGTGTGCTTCTCAGATATTGTGGCGCTTTAATTAATTCACATTTTTAAAGTACTTTGAGGTTCACAGACACATGTGCTACTTGAATATAAACTATGCTTGTAAGAATTCATAATTTCTTTGCGATGTTTTGGTTCCTTTTTTTCTCCTTTTTATTTCCCTTGGAAAATAATTGTCCCCAAACTAGTTAAATAGCAGTAGAGTCTGAGTAACAGCAAAAGGGCCTCTATTCTCTGTCATCTTGTGATGCACCTTGTCAGCAACACTCATAAAAAGCAGGTGTAAAACGGCAGCACACAACTCTGCTCGTACTTTATACTCATTTTTTGCACAGAATGAATAGACTACACAAGGTGCAAGGCCCAAAGGCCTATGTTTCTGCCCATTTGGGATATGCTCTTTGCATCAAATCTTGAGATTTTTTCCTTTTATTAAAGTAAACCCAAAGGGGTCCCCTAGAGGCATAGCCAATATTCACTCCTTGTGGGCACACAAATCCAGGATTAGCCTGTGGCTGTTCCCAGGGAAAGTGCTCACTAGTGAAGTCTGAGCTGGTGTCAGGCAGGTACTGTCATGGAGAAGACCTGCTCTAACTGTTTATTCATCTGAATCAGGTGCCTCCAGAATGCATATTTGTGCACCCCCCCCAGAGTTTAGAACTCCATAGTGCTTATGTCCTACACCATTCCTTTGAAACTGGTTTTCTTTCACATTACTGTGAATACTCCTTCAAGTCAGGAGGATCTGATACTGAAACCATTCTCTGCTAATTTCTCCCAGCCAGTGCACAGAAACATTGAAGATGGGAGATCTTCCACATTGCCAGTTCCCTAAAACTGGTTGTTTTGAGTTTTTTATAAATGCCACAGTTTCAGTTTCACTAAGGGAAGCAGAGGTGAAGATTGGTAGAAGAATAATTATTAAAGCTGGGTCTGAAACTATTCCAAGTTTGTGCATCCCTTCCTTTGCAGGAAGATGATGCTGAATCCCCAGCTCACAGCTTGTTTCTTTGCAAAGGTCGTCTAATGTTAAACTGAAGCAAATCAAAAGCCCATCACCAAAATTCACCTAAATTCCAATGTTTACACCTCATTTTGAATCCAAGTCCAGATTTAAAGAGGATAAAAGAGATCTGCCATGTACAAGAATATCCTTGGATGGCTAAAAATAAAAATAAAAAGCACTGGAATAAACTCTCATTAACAAACTCAATGGCTTTTCTGACGCTAATGATGAAAGATGCTAGGTGTAGGTAGTACAGATACACAGATGTCTGTCATAAGTAAAAGCAATTATTACTATTTTTATTCATCTGTATTACACCTAGAGGCTCTAACTGAGATAAGAGTCCTTTTCATTGTGCATGCAGTCAGACATTTCTCAGTTTGCCTCATAAATAGGGAAGAAAGGCAAATAGACATGACCAGGCCAAAGACAAAAAAAAAAGGTGAGGCACACAACAAGCTTGGGTTTTTCAGAGGATCTTTTGCAGAGAAACCTTAAGTATCCTCAAATTTCAAAGGCAGAATGAGAGCTTAACTGTTTTATCCCATTGAAAACCTCAGCCTGTCTGATTTCATGCTGGAAGTCCATAGACGGGGCAAAACCTGTCCAGAGTCAGCAATGGACATCAAATCTCTAGAATGATTTGCACAGAAATAGCATTTATTCGTACAAATAACTGTGTTTGGGCTCATGTCTATCTTAGATTAAAAAGTGATGGGTAAACATCTATCCTAGTTACCACCACCACCATGATTTTTAAGGGTTAGTCATCTCTGAGCTCTGGAATGGCTCATTCACATGAGACACAAATGTTTCGTTCAGTCTTGCACCCCTAGAAGACTGACATTCCTGGGCAGTGAAGCTCCTTTTTCCTTTCTTTGCTTCCTCGGTGAGTGATCTCGACCGCATTTCCACCAAAACAGAGATGCAATATCTCACAAAGTGGTGCACTGCATGTTTCTGCCGGCGTTCATTGGCTGCGCCTTGCGTGGAGGGCAAAGGCTTAGCCTCTAAGATTTGTTGGCAGCCTCCTGCTCTTTGTTCTTCAGAATGTGAAAATAGTGTAAATAGCAGCATCTGCAATTGCTCCTGCTGCTCTGACTGCCAGCCAAGCCAGATCCCCCTCCCCTCGGAGAGCAGTCCACATGCCGCACGCAGGACTGGACCGGGGAGGAATTATATGCGGCGAGAGCGCAGCCTCAGGAGTGCCGTGAAGAATCCGGGCCATCAGACAGGGAGGCAGATAGACTGCCTCCGAGTTCAGCTATTCCCAAATGAAATTTAAAAAAAATCTCTTCCCCACATCATGACCCTTATATATTTTTTTTAGGATTTTTTGTGACTAAATCTATCTTCTTGCTACCAAAAATGTTTTAAAGAAAGGGAGAAAATAATTCACTTGCTGTTTTTCTTCTGCAAGGAGAGCTCTATTCCAAGAGCAACCAACCTTCCTGCCGTGATCTTGTACCTTCCTGTCCACGTTCTTACACTGAACCTATCATTACAGTTCAGAGATTTCAGCAGCTGGGCTTACTCTTTTTCTGTTTATGAGGTGGTTCTAATAATTTTTGAATGCGCATGTAGAAATTAAGTTTTAGGAATGCTGAAAAACTATTAGCTTTTTTTTTTCTGTATATATACACATGCATACATGTATAAAATACACATATATACATATATGTCATGGAAGGTTTTTTTCTCCTCCAGCTCAGGTTGAAAAGAGAGTTAAGTCCTTTTTCAGATGAAACACGTTTAAAAATACCTGCTTGTCCATTAGAAATTACCAAAAGAAATGGAACCATGAGCAGGCAGAGAGAGTCATGTTCATCCGCGGTTTGCAACAAGAGAAGCTGGCAAAGAGCCCTGGAGTAAAAAGCATGCCCCAGAGAGATGCTATTGGTGGAAGGGTTCAGCAAGCTTCTTACCAACCAGCACTATTAGGCAGTGCCACCCCAAAAGCAACCTCTTCTTATGCATAAAAATGGCATAGCAAGACCAGTGACATGGATTAATTGTCACAGTATCTTGTAGGCAGGCAGCTGGCTGGACTCATAGGTAGCTGATGTCACGATTAAAGCCTTAAACCTTCTCTCTCAACCCCATAGAAATATTACAGAGAGAAAAAAAAAAAAGCCTGAGGATATACATGGACAGAAGCATAATTTTTGTGTGTGCTAAGTTGCAATTTTACACCATTTTTTTTCTGATTTTATCTAACTACTGCAATTTTCCTTCTCTCTTCTGTGCACTTCAAGAGACAGATTGGACATAAAACTGAGTTTGCAAGAGGATTCAAGTTCTGCCTCGGTTGCATGGCAGCTGTCCTGAGCTGATGCTTCATCATGAAGTTCTTATTTTGCACTTTAAGCAAAGCATTAATTATCTTTCTAAATTCTGTTCCCTACCTCTCCTCCTTTCTCTCTTAATATGTTCTTTCAGCTCTAAAACAGCAGCATAGCAGCCACAGTCCCACCTACCTTCAGAGACCTACACTTCATTGTGAGCCCACCTTAACAGCTTCCAACTACATTACTCTCCTGTATTTATTTTTTTTATCTGTATCATTCCAACACATGCCAACCTCTAGCACATAAAATGCTTGGCTCAGAGGAACAGACGTATACAGCTGCACTGTAATTGTATAAAAAAAGCACACTAATAACTCTTCAGTGCATTCAAAAACTCTGCTCATTGCAGGAGTCTGGGCAGATTGGCACATGGTGCATAGGCGTAGATTACACAGTGCTTAATGACTAAAACTGGAGTGCTATATAGCCCAAATACACTCACTCTAAATTCAAGAGAATGAGGTTTTTTTCTTCTTCCCAACAAGTGAATTTTAACCAAACATCACTAGAATATTTGTAGAAAGCCAAATGTGCAGTATGTAAACAGAGAGGACTGCAATGGGAATCTTAAGAGACATGTTCTACCAAGAGGGAAGAAACACCCTATGGGAGAAGTGGACAATCAAAACAGTTCAGATTTTTAATGCCAATTGCTCATGTAAGAGTTACAGATCAATCATTACTTGCAGAAATTATTTAGCCAGTAGTATTGAAAAGTGAGTCCATTTTGAGGAAAGTATGAACTGCTCCTTGGGACTTCAAGAATAGAAAAGGGAGCAAAATGCATTAAAAAAATTGTTTCTTTCAAATTATGCACCTAAGTGTCTTCCTGTGTGCAGTTTGGAGATAGCTTTTGAATGTTAAATACGCACAGAGTATGCTATAAGATTTTCTATAGTTTACATGAGTGAAAAACCGAAAGTCATATTGAAAAGTAGTGTTCTTATTTTGTACAAAGATTATCACATTTGCAGTACAGAACTAATATTCACAAAAGCAGGCAGAGCTGCACATGCTGTGAGCATACCACTCTGGCTTAAAAGCTTTAATTCAGGAAAGTCACTCTATTGAGGAAAAAGGAACGTAAGCACTTGCCTAACTAGGAGTGTTTAAACTGCTTTCCTAAATAAGGATAAGTGGAGCACGCACTTAAGTGGTTTCCCACACCAAGGGATTACACCTCCAATAATTTTATGAATTAATTTTGAATCTAATTTAGGGAAGCGAGGTTGTGCCCACTCCTCCTCTGGATAGGTACTACTCTCTCTGCTGCATGTGGGCATTTGTCATCAGCTGAGCATTCAGTGGCCATTCAACCCCCCGAAGAACCTGGGTAGGACCCATCACTGCATGGGCTGATCCCCTGACTGCAGCTGCTGCACACCATAAATGCAATGAAGGAGCCAGAAAACCAGCAAGTCATAACCTCCCCAGCAAACTACAGGGGACTGACCTAGGGGAGACCTGGAAAAATACATAACATCCCTTCTAGAGCTCTTACAGTACCCTCATTTTTTTCCTCATACTGGCAAGTTGGAGAGAGAAAAATCTTCTTTGGGGTGTTTGGTCCAATGTCTACTGAGGTAAAGTGGACCTGCAGCCTTGGAGACAACTGAGATTTGTATATCTACAGCAGAGAATCTTTTTTTTTTGCTAGCCTGCAGCTGGGGCAGTGCAGATATACTGGTAGCACCTGAGGATGTCAACTGCAAGAAAGGATCATATTTGAAAGAGGCATTTAATAAAAAAGAGAGTACATAAGAAAAATCCATCCATATATATATATATATATACATGCACATATTCCCAAGATCTTTTTGTCCCTATTGATGATAAACACATTGGCTGAGAATATAATTTCCTGTAGCTTTTGGGTTTCTATAACATTTTAAAACATTTAGGGCATAGTCTGGAAACTAAGCTGACAGACACCACCCTTGAGCGATATTGGCTTGCCACTGACCTCGTGCACCAGTCAAAAAGAATAGCCTGCTCCATCTTTTACCCTGGCACGTGACTTCAAAAAAATCAAACAAGCATTTCTCATTACACTTATTAAATTTGAGTATGGCTTATTATTAATTGACTGAAGTAAAACAAAACCCTCTCACTGTAAAACATAATTATTTAAGCTAAAGTGCTGATGACTTAAAATGTCATGTTATAGCATATAATCTATGCTAAAATGAAGGATAGGAACATCTCCTTTGGCCCAATCGCACTGAATTCAGTGCACTTGTTATGACCAGAAAATGAGGCTTGAGACAAATGTAGGAGATGGATGCTGTGTTTATCAGCCACCAGCCTCCCAGGCTTTCCCTACCCCTATGGAAACAGCCAATCAACCAGCCACATCAATACAGAAAGCCTTCCAGGGGATGGGGCCATGCCCATGACTAATCAAAGACCAAATCAAAGTATTTACCTTCTATGTAGAAGCAGCACAGTAAGATTTACTTCATGTATGTCCCCAAAAGTGTCTGTAGCCTGGTGGGTTTCTTGCAGTCCCTTTCTTTCTCAAGCAGTTTCTAGTTTTCTGGTGTACTTTAATTTGGAGGGGAAAAGGGTTTCCTATTAGTAAATAATTCATCTATCATACTCGTATCTTAGATTTATGAAGCGACTTTGCTTCACCAAAGAGCATTACAAATGACAGGCTAGTTCAGCCCTTCTGATTTTTGCCATGGAAGAGAAAGCTAGTTCAAATAGTCCAGAAATCTGCCAGAGGAGGAGGGAGCTGATCGTGGCGCTGTCACTCTCCCCTTTGCCTGTGGCCCGAAGGACGGCTCCATGTGTGAATTCTACCTGACTGGGGGTCCACTGAGAGTTGGGGCTGGGAAGGAGCTCAGGTAAAATGTGTGTCCTGTGCAGCCATGAACCCAGGAGGACCAACATTATATGTGGCGTAAATGTCTGATAAATCCACACGGGAATACGCATGGAAGTAATGACTTGGCTTAATCAATAGCAGCTGCTAGATTCACTTTTATGCTGTTGTATCTCATCAGGGCTTGAGGTGTTTTGGCGTGCAATGGGTCCTGAAGGACCTGTGGCAAGAGATGTAGTTTGGGGGAAACATTGTAAAGGATCTCAGCACCCTCCAAATGCATCAGAAGTCTATGAGGTGTTACTGGAGTCTCCTAACTTTGGCATTCTCATAAATTTTTGTGGCTGAGGTGGAGGTGCCTGAGGTTAAATCCACCAACAACTCATGATAAGCATTGTGCAGCCTCACCTTTACACACCTTTGGAGCAAGAATCCAAACCCCTAAATTATGCATCTCAGCTCCCCTTCAAAATCAGAAATGTCTGCTGCTTGAGAGTGGCTTGTCACAAGCTGACAAGCTGAGCCAGGAACCAGTAGGAAATGGTTTATCCGGTTACTCTGTAAGGATTAATTAGCATGGGGACAAGTCCCCAGGTCTCCTTTTATCCCGCCAAATGCTTTAACCAAGGGTTAGAGAATTACCGAATCATTTTTTTTCCCTGTGATGTTTATTCAGTGCCCTTTTCCCCTCTTTCAGAGGTGAATACCCCCTCCCGAGTCAGGTCTCCACTGCAGGGAGGGGATATGAACCGAAGTTCACCCCATGACAGTGTGAGTCTGAGAGCATGTGCTCCAGCCTCTGAGCTGGCTGACAGACCTCTGCTTGTAGGAGAGATGGCTGAGGGAGAGGAGAAACAGCCCCTTTTTCAAGGGGCTCTGCATGGAGACAGACATATTAGGCACACTCAGAATGTGCACCAAAACAGTAAGACATTTCCACAGAACCGTGATGACACGCCCTAATAAAAATTCACTTTTGGAAAGCTGGTAGAGTCTCACTTGGCACTTGGGCTGTGATGGGAAATCCAGAGGGCTCATCCCCCTTTCCTTCTTTACTTTCTTCAGGGTATCTCTACAGCTAGAAGGGACATCAAGAGAGGATTTTTTCCTGACTTGTCACTGCCCCACAAAAGAAATTTTATCTTTTTTCCAGCTCCTCCTGTGTTTGAGATGCTGGTACTTGCCTTGCAATGCTGCTCTTGGCATTGAAAGGGCATTACCCCTGTAGATCCTGCTTGTGACAGAATGGAGTTTGACAATAAACACAGAGAAATGGCATCCTGAGCAGAGGGGTTCACTGTGAGCATGTGTCTATATTGACAATGTTCACTGTCCCAATCCTTCACGAGTCCAGCTTTTTTACTTGTATAGCACAAGGTATAGGGTTTCATTTTTATCCCAAAGGTATATAACCCACACCTTCTAAGAAACTTATGCTTACAGCTAGAAAAAGGCAAAATTAAAACCCATCCGGTAGTGCGTGTGCATGTGGATACCATGGACCTATACACACACCTTCCATAACATAGGTTTTCCATGCACATATTAGCCTACACTGGGACCCAGACCAGGCGTTGTAAACACAGTAGAAGCTCAGAAAAGAGCACTTCTTCCTCTGTGGAGCTCGGAGCTATACCTACCAGCACTCCATGAGCTCTGTGGAGCTTCAGGACAGAGCTGGCCTTACAGAGGGCTGGGGGAACAAGGCACCCTGAGTGTGTCTGGGAATCTGATAAAAAGAAAGTAATACGTGTGAAGGTATGACCTAAAAGTTCAGTTGAAACCATCTACCATTTCTCTACAGAGCCACTGATTCCTCCAAGCAGCTACAAGAACAATGGATCTTCTTTCAGCATAGACCTCTTCAGATGTCACCAGCACCAATGTCTGGGCTTAAGAACATCTGGGCATATTTGGGATAGAGCAGCAGTATTATATTTGTCACAATAATGTCTGGTGTGTCCAGAACACTCATGTGAGCGCACCAAAATGGAACCATCCCCTTTTCCTTTTTTTTTTCTTTTCTTCGGTAGAGGAAGATCATCCAGAATCAACCCACTAAAAAGAATTGTCATAAAATCTCACACCATTGACTTGTAAATGGAATTGAATCTGTGGAGTCTACATAATGATCCTATCAAAAAGGGAAGGAGCTATCACATTCATATAACAGATGAGATATGAAATGACTACTATGGCAGATGAACACCCCAAAGGTATTTTGCTTTATTCTACTCACTGCGTTTATATCTCCAGTTTCTCTAATTTTAGTTATTTTTTCCTCAGGTCTCAAGACAAGAGCAGAAAGACTTTTCTTTTCTTTCTTCCTTTTTTTTTCCTTTTTTTTTTTTTTTTAACAAATAACCTCATACAGAAGTCAATAATATAAATACTTATGTTTCCGAGGTCAGTGCTGGGGCTTTATTAAAACTGATTTTTCACAATGTATTCCTCTGCTGTTGCTTCTGCTGTTGCTGCTAGAAACCTTCCAGTCATTTTCCCTTCCCTATAACCATCATTTGGGTTGCTGAGAAGTTAAAGTACTTGCAGCAGACAGGGGCCAAGTGGTGACAGGCTCACCTTCCTCACTAAAGAAAATTGTCCTGCTTAGGAAAATCAGATGCAAAGCCCTCCTCCTGCCCCTTCTAACCCTCACACATTCCTTTACATCTCTTACCTCCATCCCTTTCCCCCTTCTCCCCCAGCCCCCTCTGCTCAGCATTTTGATTAGTGACTACTTAAAATAATCAGAACAGCCACTTAACTGGGAGTCTCACACTCGCACCTGAAGCTAAAACACAGTGTCATAAAAATGAAAAGTCATCAGAATGGCAAGGACTGCTGTTTGCACGCAGCTGCCAGAAGAATATATTCATAGAGCAGGGATCGTGCAGCGCTGCTGTTAGTCAGCATGGGCTGGATTAGTGCACAGCCCTTTCTATCACTGCCCTCCAGGGATTCACACCCTGGGTTTAATTAGGGTTTGAGCCTGGTTCTGCTTCAGGGAGACGCTGAGATAAGTGCAGCCCCAGTGTATTGCGCTGGATGACCTCTGTCTACATGGAACATGCTCCTGCTGTGGCAAACACAACGTGCACGCACACCCCGCACACACACTCTCCCACCCCTTCTTTATAAATTATTGGCAATACTACAGTGCACAAGCTGGAGGGTACTGGTTAAACCGTGTGCTTTGGACTTATTAAACACTGCTGGCCCCAGGGAATGAAATGAGCCAGGGCTCATTCGTAGGAAGTGTTGTTGGCACTCTCTAATTGTATAGAACAATATAATCCAATGTGATGTAATGAAGATCTATGGAGGAAAACAGCCTTTTCCTTTGAAGAGAATGCCAATGTATTTTAATTTTTATTTCATTCACTGACAGGTCGAGTGATGAAAAGAGCTGTGTGATCTTCCACCATATTTTACACGCCACATAAGCCCTACACACATGTATATCCTATATAAGCATGTATCAGTAAACAAGGTAAAGATTGGCGATAAACAAAGAGAACAAGAAATTCAGAGTTAAAATTGGTGCTAAATCAATCCTTCATGCCTCACTCCCATTACACAAAGGAAAGGAAATGTCCCATACTGTGCCCAGAGCATAGACAGCAACCTTTGAATTACAGAGTGGTGCTGAAAGTGCAGTGCATCTAGCTTTAATCTTATTTAAACTTTTTTATTCTCTTTCATTGTTTTGAAAAGCCCCCGAGGAAGATTGTGAAATGTGTATTAGCTCCCTGAAAGAGCAGTTGTCTCCTATATAAATACATATTTAGAAACTATCCCAAAGTCCCCTAAAGTTAACGGAAATATTTCCATTAATTTCAGTGGGCTTGGATAAGACCTCTAGGCAGTTGTCTAAAAGGAACATTTTTACCAACTTTATATTTATAATTTCTACTTAGTTGTTGAATAAAAACAGAGACAAAGTAGGAAAGCCTTGCAAAATAGGTACAAATATGGTAACTGGTGTTTCCATAACTTGTTTCCCTTGTGATAGTTTTGTCTCTCCTTCCTCACTATATGTTTACCACGAGGGAGAGAGATGCAGGGCAGTGCTATACAGAAAAGCACAGCTCTTGAGCAAAATAGGGATAGGAAGCAGACAAAAGGCATGCCACCAAGAGCAGAATTAAGCATCGGGTCACTGTAAGTGACTGCCCATGGCTTTTGCTGACTTAGTCATATAGAAAGACATTTGTCCCCTTTTTTGTATTGGCCACTGTTACCTGTCTGATTCCGATGAACCTCAAATCCTTCTCTTTTCACTGATCTCCTTGTTAACTGCATCCCTGCATGAGCTTTGTTAAGGAAAGTGGAAAAACGGCAGACATGAGGGGAGATGCTGTAGGGAATAGACTGGAAGGGAAGAAGGTATGAGATGGACAAGTATGGCCAAGGGAAAAGCACAGAAATGTTTGCTTGCTTATAGGTAAGATCCAAGAATTCCCCAAATCACAAGTTACATTATGAGCATAGGAATTTTGACTGGGGCTATGGTTAAACTCAAATCAAGCCAGGACTGAGGGGAAAAACCTTAAAGAGCTCCACTCCTGCAAAAGTTGAGATCGCTCTGAAGTCTGAGAAAGCAGACTGAAAAGCAAGAATAGAGAAATAGAGAAGGGAAATGAAGGACTGGGGTTTAAAAGCCTGCTTTTTATTTTCCTGGATCCCAGCCTGACTGGGTGTCCTCTCAAGCCTGCACCAGCCAAGCTGTCACCTGCTGGGCAATGGGTGATGGCTGTGCCCCTTCCAGCACTCTGCCCTGGGGAAGCACAGGAAACCCACTGTGTCTGCCACCATGATGGGACTCCAGAGCAGTGGAAACTGTTGAGCCAGATTATACAAGCACTGAGGGACTTGTAAAACTTTTATTGTAATTTAAATACATATTTAGGGATTCTTCTGTGCATGGAGTATTTAATTTCCACACCTGGTTATTTACTGCTATTGAAATCTGTAATTAAGCACCTTTAAAACCCATTTTAAAAGACCCTATGCACATGGGTACCTCTGAAGGATCAAGTACACTTTGTAACCTTGGTGTTTGAGAGGGAGCCCAGGCCCAGGCAGGTGAGGACTCTTCACGCAGGCATGGAGGTCTCTGCTCACACACCACGTACTGTGACATGAGAGACCAAGTCTTGCATCCACCTTTCTCCTGCTCTCAGATGTTGGTAGGCATTAGTGTCTGATCCAATTGTCAATGACAATGGGGAATTCCTGCCCTTTATTTATAGGGGAAACTGGCCTTTGTTGAGTCTGTCTGATAACCCTTAGTATTTGTTTGATTATTTCACACTATTACGAAAAACAAATCTGGTTTTCCTCCATTGGAAAATATACACTAGCTTAATATACATTGCAAGCTATTTTTCCAGGTGCAAAATACTTAATTCTTCACTGAATTGCACCATGCTCCTACAGGCTACAGACACGGGGATTGATGGTTTTCCTAGGCATAGAGGAGGTAAGAACATGGTCTGATATAATAGTTAACTTGGGTCCCTTGAACACCTACATCTTTCACACATGAGTTTACATGGAAATATCAGGAGACTCCTGGCTTGGGGTCTTACAAGTGGATGGATCCCTGGAAAGGGTGAGAAAAAGGTCCAACAAAAAACCCGACACTGGCTTTTTACAATGAGAAATTTTTCATTCATACTCCAACCAGATCTTCCTACTGCTATAACGTGGGCTGCAGGTTCCTCTCTTTGACATGCCGGCAGTGACTCCAAGCATGCTCTTCTGAGCAGAATTGCCTCATCTTAACTCATTCAGATGTCCATCCTGTGAGTCAGAAGCGTGAGCATACTGCTTGATGTCTCCAGTCCTCCTGCCTCTTCCCCAGGCGTGCAGCAGTGACACACAGCCTCTGTCAGAGGACAGCAGTGATTGAGCAAACAAAGATGCAAGGAGAAGACTGGGGTGGGAGAGCAAAGCCTGATATACTTTGTCACCTTGCAAGAGTTGCTATGTTCTTTTCCTTTTGCTTTTGTATGGCTCTGCCCCACCTCCCATGGACTAGATCCAAATAATGCTTTCTTTCCATGATTGGATATAACCTGCAGGTAGCAGGTAAAAATTCAGGGATCACTGGCTCGCAGGTCATCCACTCTCATTGTATTTTTGGTGCTCTCTCATGGGAGCACTTTTGAGAAGTCTTTCTCACACCCTCACATCTACAAGCTCTTTGCTCGTTGGAGAGGTTCAGGCAGGGCAGGTCTTAGCAGTAGTATTTTCGTGTGGAGGAAGAACTGCACCACAGCTAACAATAAGCACTTCTTCAAGAGCTAATTGAAGATAGAATGTATAACACCATCTGTAACCAGCCATCTGGTGATTCCCAATAACACTGCCTTCCACACCACAAGGAGGGGAGGAATTTATAGAATAGCAATCTAGTTTGAACAATCTGATTTGGATAAAACGCGAGCCCCTCTTTGCCACCTCCTCAGCCATTATCTGTATTCAAACCGTGCGAAACCACAGCTCTTGCGAGGGTTTAAAAAAATTGCTATTGGACTATGAATAATAATGATGATGATAATCAGAAATGTATTTATTAGTTACCTTTGAACTTTCAGATTCCAGCCAGACAAGATGCAGGAAACTAAAATCTCAGGAGAGTCTTTTTTCATAGAAATGGCAGACCAGTTTTGCACTCCCAGGGGATAGGGCTAGCAGAGATAAGTATCTAAAGTTGGGAATGATTATCTGAGTTGAACTTCCAAACCTTCTGCAGTTTGCCATCATTCCCTATGCCTTCTCTTACTAATACATAAAGGGACTGTAAATTAATGACTACCAACCTGCCAGTTGTGAATCCACAATATATTTTACTCGCAGGAATGCAAAACCAAAACAAATCCCCCTCAAATGCCAGTGGTTTCTGATGTGCTCTTGTAACATAAAAACATCTGACATTATTTTTGCCACATATCATTAGTGAAATTTGAACCTGTGCTGAATCCTCAAGCGGCCTTTTCTTTAAACTGAGAGAGAATTTTATCAACTGCATTTGGTACCCTTGCAAATACAGTCAGAGAATGGTAATAGGGACAGACCTTCACTTTTAGCAACACAAATGGCACCAACTACAATAAATATGAGGAGTGATTCCCAAACCGAAGACTGGCAAATAGTTACCCAGCTGCTATAGAAATAGCAAGATAGATTTTTTTTTTTTTTTTTTAAAGAAAAGAAATTAAATGAAATGGATATTAGCTGGAAACATCTGTGTTCACCACAGAGCAAAATGCATATTCAGCAGCCAGTTTATTGGCTCTTTAGAGGATGTGAATGGTGCATTGTAAATAATGACACGCCTGTAATAAATTCCCAGTAAAAAAGAGAGGGGGACTGAGCCTGTTCCTCCCACAATTCACATTTCTGGGTCCCTGCTGTGAGTGATGATTCACAGCAGTCACAAATTCCTGTTTTCAAAATGCTATTGTATACTCCAGGGCTTTCATTAAGTTTTACACTAGCAAGGGAAATTTAAAACTTGAGAGAGAGAGAGAGAGGCTCTGTGGTGACATTCATTTAACACTCACTGTACTGCACTGATAGATGTGATAGGAGGGTGCATGTCAGAAATCAGTCTGTGTTGCTTTCTTTAAATGTAAAGAACAGTGCATGAAACCCTGACAGTGTATAAGAAACAATTCAAAAACCACCAAAATTGTGACTTGACAGCTTTTGTGTTTTGGAGGTGTATAAAACATTGCATAAATGTATTGGGCTTCAGCATTTAATTTGTGCTCCTATGGGACAGGCAGCTGTCTTAATTTCCTTCCTGACGCAAGTATATCAGTTCTGTGAATGTTATGTATAAAAGATGTACTGCTCCAGCCTTACAGTTCCAGGATTGAGCTAGCTGCAAAGAAAGATCTCACGGCAGAGAATATACCTTTTCCTGTCAAAGCCGGGTATCAAGATGTGCAGATGAAGTTTTGTACCCTGACCAGGGAATTCCTAGAACATCATTCTGGTGCAGAGTGTTCCAGCATACTCCCTCCACTGGGCCTTTCACCTCCAGGACATGGTTTTATATTCAGTCTACATCATTTCAGCCAAACGGTTGTTCTACAGCTGCAAAGCGCACTAATGAGATGAGTTTTTGGCAGACTCGCAAAGTTCTCGGTGCCCAGAGTTACACATGTTGTACACTGTCTGCTGGCTACCTCTGATTGCACTTAAGGAGGCACTGTAAGATTTTATATTTTTTTTAGCAGACAATATATTGCCCAGTAGCTAAAATGTTATACAAGCTTCTTCTCACACTAGCAAATTTGCCATACCCCATCCATTTAGAAAGGAGGCATCCTTATTCTTGGCTAAATTAAGGGCAGATTTTCCAAGAGCCAGGGCCAAATTCTGCTCCTTTTTTTTTTTTTTTCTCACCCTAGTGCAATTTCATCTTTTCATTGGGATTCTCAAGCAAAGACAAAATGATTGTGTTTTTCATATGTCTGTAGTACGTTTCGCTGTTTCTTTTTTGCCCTGAAATTCAAAACCTTCTGTCACAATTTTTAGCTGTATTTACCAAGTTCAGTGTTTCACGTTGAGAGCTGCACCCTACACAGATACAAGGTGCAAGACACAGGAGCATGAAACAAAAGCAGTTCAGATTCTGCCTAATAAAAGTCTGTAACACTTCATCAGCGTCACAGGCTTATTAATTTTAGGGTAATTTTAAGATGGAATTTGTGAAATTTACACCATTTTCCACTTTGAACCAGAGATTGGTGTAAATCTTGGAAACTGACCCATTACACTTAATTAAAACACAAGCAAAAATGAAAATGTTGTTGCTCTTTTCTCCCCCACCCTTTGCACTTTTCATTCTCTCATAAAGTGGGTAAAAGTTTAATGCAGTTATTAGTTGTACCCGACATATGCTTTACAAAAAGTATGTATAGGGTGGGAAGAAGCTTGAAACATTGAGTAGTCAACTAACAGCACCTCATTAATTTGCTTGTTCAGGAGCTGGAGCAGCGAAAATATTTTGCTCTAAAAGCACCAGGCTGCAAGACTTCAGAGCATGGTCCTGTCCCCACTCCACATCCCCTTCCTTTCCCATGTAGATGTCCCTGAGGCTATCCAGCCCTGCACCACAACACTCCCTCCACACCTCACCCCACCCTGAGCCAACATTTTGGGAGCCAGCACTGCAGGATTTGCAGCTCCATACCAGTTATTTAATTTTCCAGGGAGCACCACTTCATCTTTCTCAGAAGCTGCTGCCTGCCAGCCAGCTGCCATTTTGTGGAGCGGCGTTGATGTACTGTGCTGTAGAAGAATCAAACCCTGCGTGCTCTCAGAGAAGGTGCTATTTTTGGTTCTTCTCTTCCTTTTTTTCTCACCTACGCTGAGGAACGATAGGTATTCAAACTGACTGCCTCTGCCTGCTCGAGGTATGGAAAACATTTTTCCTTCTGGGGTAGGAGGAATTCCATGCTGTAAAGGTGTTGCTGCCAGGTAGTGAATGGTCAGTGTGCCATGGTCCTAGCTCTTCAGAAGGGGTCCCATCTGCATGACAGCAGTGCAGCGGGGAACTGAGATACTTTCACTATGGCCATATGCAGTAACAAGGGTGGAGAGAAGCAGATAGGATAGGCTTCATTTCATTCCTGCAAAACAATTTCTCTTGGGATCTTTTTCCTTCTTTCTTTTCTGAGGTGGATAACTTGAATTTCTGAAATGAGCTGGTGTTAAATACCAGGTTCACTAGCAAAAGGTACATTAAGCTATTTTGATAGATCTACTGATAGTATTTGTGTTTCAAAGTAATATTCAAACTGAGACATGCTTTTAAGAAATAAAGCTTTTGCTTTGCAAGACCCCTGAGGTAGAATAATGGAAACTGCTTGTTGCCTGTTATATCATGGAAAAAAATGGATAGATATATTTTTGGTTGTACTCAGAGATTTACACCAAAAATCACCAAAATTGACTTTTTCTTAAACTTCAGCATTTGTAAGAGGTTTTATCTCTAAATTTTGATAAGCGTCTCTCCTCTTCAAACAATATAATAATAATTAGGTTCACCTGAAGCTCTCAAAGGTGTAGAGCTCTGACTTTAGTGTGGGGTTGGTGGGAGATGACTTCCACTTGGGAATTTTGTTGTTCTGAGAAAGCCCAAGTCTTTTGAATGCCATAGTATATTCTAAAACATGTTTCCTTGACTTTTGTGATAATAGGAGCTAATGCAGATCCAACTGGGAATGAGCATCACTGCAAGTTAAGATGTGAAAACTGGATTTGACAGAGCAAGTATTGTTTGCTAATTTAGCAGATAATTTCCTTGCATAGGCAATGCAAAGCAAATACATGTGTGCATTAAGAACCTGAAATGAATTAATGTTCCTTTCTTCAGTTCCTAAGCACTGTTTATATGCTCATTTTAAGCTAAACCATTTAAAACCATCCAGCTTTTAGGAAGCTGCTCAATGCAGTAAGGATGTTTTCCAGCATTACTTTTAAGATATTATTGGATTCTATTTCATATAAATAATTCACATATTTTCTCCTGATTCTAGGAATCTTTTTTCCCTATCTCAAGGTGACTTTGAGCCTCATCACTTTACAGCAGACTTCAGAGGTTTTCATCACCCTGTTTGCAAGTACCATTTCAGTGGTTAATCACATCAGGGACAGCTGTCTCTGGGGTGCCCTTTTTGATACTGGGATGGAAAAAGCCTTTACAGACCCTTCCTTTGGGGCTTCAAGCACAAAATCAACCACTGACACATGCCCTGCAGAGAGGGTAAGCCAGTAAAATGATATCACAGCTATTAAACGGGTTCAACTATTTTTATCTTTTGGTTTTTTCCTATTCCAATAAATTTTTTGGAACCTACCCCACCATCATTGATTCTACCCCAAGAGAAGGAAGCAGAAAATCAGTCACTGTGAGAGTCTGAAGCATTGCACAGCAAACTGCTTTCACCTCCCAGGAGAAACTGAAATATGGTCCCAAATAGAGGACTTCGAAACTTTTCTCTAAATTGCAAGAATGTGAATTATTCCTGTTAGAGACAGAGCATGAGAGGGAAGTGAGAAGAGTAGCTGCAGTTTCTCATCACAGCGCTATTCTTCCCTTCACCACTTATCAACATGTAAACTTTGTTTTCTCAGGAGTAATGATTTTACAACCACTGGGGACAATAGGAAACGTCAGATAAGAGACTCATTACACATCAAAACAGCCGAGCCTGACAAGACTGGAACAAAATTCAGGAAAGATGAGTGGAATTTTATATGGTTATATTTTGTTTAAAAGTGGCCACTAAACAATAATATAATGTGTTGGATTTTTATTTAAACCCTATGCTCGTGGTACTCTTTTTTTTTCAGCTGAAGGTTGACTGAAAAGAGAACTCTGCATTCAATGCTGCCATCTCATTTTATTTCGGAGGAGAAATCCAGAAAGAGAGGAAAGTTCAGACCTAAACTTTGTGTCTCCTGCTTATCTCTCACTGCATTCCACCACACATTGCAAAAGGAGGTAGCTGGCAACACGTATGTATAGCTTTCAGCTACTGTATAATGGATTTTGACACAGGCCACAATGGTGATGACCTGTGCGAAGTGGACACCTGTTATGAAATCTCATATGATTTTGCAAAGAGCTCATGATAAATGTTGTCAGTTGAACAGTCAAGCTCTACAGGCTATGAATTTGTAATGGATTTCTTCCTTGTGACTATTCGTACTGGGATATATAGATTGTGAAATGAAATCCAGATGATAGCCAAATTCCTGTTTCTGCTCTGCAACATTGCAAGTCACACAAATAGGCTGAAAAAGGTCACCGAACTTTGAGCGGTGAAGGAGTTTACATCAATGGTATTGACTAAGGGCACTTTTTGGGTGTCACCAGTTTATGTAAATTAAAAACTTGCTTGGGACTCTTAATACTGACTGGTTTTCTTAGTCGTAATTACCATGTATATATTATCCAGGAAGTGCAACAGGGTCTTCATCATCAAAATAAACCTTCCTTCTATTCTGAGAGGAAAATGCACAACATGTAGTTTGCACAGAGAAAACACAAGTGAGCAAAATAGAGCAAAAAATATCTTTTTATCTTTACTTCTGTGCTTATTCCTTCCTGAATGTCTCAAATTCAGCAGGTACACTTTCAACACTCAGCTAGTTGATCACTAAAGAACTTATTTTGTCTATAAGTCAGCTCTACTTTCATGATGATTTCCACTGTTCTAGGGTCAAATGAACATGGAAACCACAATGATCTTAAATGACTGCCATAGAGGCCTAGCAAATTCACCACTTCCCTATTTGTTATCTACTGTTTGCTAAGATGAGAAAATCTTATAAAGATGATTGGTAGTGTAGGGCCCTACTCAACATACAAGCTAAGAAAAGTGGGAAATAATTCCACAAATTTAAGGACCACAAATGCAAACCTAGAAGTAGATCAATATAGCAGTACGGGAACCAAAGGAAATACAGGGAATGTTTACTACCTTAGCTACTGTTTAACTGTGATCCAGATAACCTGTTAACCAGCGTTCTACAGTCAGTTTGAGTAGGACTGACACCTTTGTCTCATATTTTAGTCACACCCAGTGTAAATATTGTTTGTAAAAACCTAATTATATACCCCAAGCCTCATGTTGTATGCAGATGCACACACATCACAGTGATTTCTGTGTCTTAAGGACGTGGGTTACGTGGGCGAGTATTTTCAGGACTTCATCTAGTTCACGTGTTGTGTCTCAACCAGCATTTTTTGTCCTGAGACCAAGAGGCAAAGACTGCCAAGGAATTCAGCTGATGAGAAATAAATGAATGTTTCCCATGTGATATTGTCACAAGCTTGGTTCCAGGGACACTCCATAAATTCAGAGGAATGGCTTGACTGGGAGGAGCACCCTGTTGTCAGCTGTTATATGTACTGGGCAGTCTGAACACAATGAGGTGTAGGTCCTCTCAAATGGTTATAACCATTACGTATACACAGCCCTTTTGCATGCATTTAATCCAAAAGGCAAATCGTCTCTGTGCCACACCAGGTCTAGAGATAGCAGAAAGACTCAGAGAGACCACAGATATACACAGAAACTGGGAATATTGTTTCACTGTGACCTTTACCAAAGAGGGTTCAGATGGTCAGCTTCCACTCTAGACTTCTGGAGCTAAATTTTTACTTCTTTCAGAGCATAAAGTCAATAATAATAACAATTACAATAGCTCAAGAGATAACAGTACCCTAGCCAATAATAAATCATACAGCGCCAGTCCATCCTCAACCAAATTGACTGCAGCTTTTGGTATTTCTTTAATTAATTTCAGATGTAAGTTTGGGCTCTTGACTGGATGAAAATGATAAGGTTTGTTTTAGTTCAATCCAACTATGTAACTTATAGTCAGGTCAAAGATTATTTGCTTTCAGCTATGACTAAAATAATAAATCACTCACTGTTTTCTGGACATGTAACTGCAAATTCCTTTGTTAAACCTATTTGCTTGCCAGTTGCACTATGAATTATAGATTAATTACTCAATAACAATGTTGAAGGTGATGCCTGATTGAGGATTCACACTCTCACGTTGCTGAGTGAAGGCAAACACATGTTTGGTTTCAGTCTGGCTCTAGCATATGAGCCACTCTACAAAGGGATCGTAAAACAAAGTACAACGTGACAACCATGGATACCACTGATGTTCCTTGTGCAAAAGAGACAAGATGAAGGAATATCTACCATGGAGAACCAGATGGAGAGGTCCTTATAGATGCCTGGTCTCCTGATTCAGACACATCTGCTTGGGTGGATTTATTTCTCTCCAGCAATGACAGCCTAAACCACAGCTCACAGGCATCAACAGGAGTCTTTCTACTAACTTCAGAGCATTAGGATCAGATTCTGAAGGTAGATACAAGTCTTCCTATCAGCATCACTAAGTGTTAGGTGGAGAATATATTCGAAGAGCTGGGCCTAATTGATTTCACAAGGTTTAACTTCTACAAAAAGTCTTAACTCCTTTTTGATATATCACTTGGTGGAGGTTTTTTAACAACCTTTATTAATTTAAAATCTGAAACTTATAAGTATGTAAATGCAGTACCGATAAAAGATAACATAAAAGATTCATAAGATTGATAAGATACTGTAAACAAATGGAGAAAAATGGTTCATAGTTATTACAAACACATAAATTATGATCCCAATTACTTTGTTTAGATTATTCAGGAGTGCAAGAGCTTTTAGAAAGAGAGTTTAGAAGGTTGCATATGAAAGCCTGGTCAGAGTTAGGTCTCCTTAGAATCTAGCCTGGTTAAATTAATTGATGGAAGGGGGAAGGTTCTATAAACATTGCTATAAAATTTCTCAGTGGGTAAGGTCATTGTATCAGTGCAAATTCCAAAAAACTCCAACCTTTTCCTGGTGGTGCTAATTACATATTAATTTAATATCATTATGGTGTAGAACTCCAGTGACAAGGCTCACATGCTCTTGGAAGTTAGGTAAAAAATAGTTACCACTAACCTTTTGGAAACTGGAAAACAATCAACTCAAGAACTCCTCAGTTTTACGTTTACTCCACAATACTAAAACTAGTCAGAAAATCCTTACACGAAGCAGCCATGATGTTCTAGACAATCCTATATTGTATGTTAGTGAAGAGTATTATTTACTTACTTCAGTACAGGAGAGGAGGATGGACCGTGTCTTCTGTGTCATTAAACTTTAGAAATGCTGCACGTGAGCTCTTAAAATATTTTAAGCCACATCTTTAATAAGTGATATTATTTTGATGACTAGAATGGAGTTGAAGAGATTTCACTGAAAGCATGATGACAATGTCTCTGAAAGATGCTGAAGTGCACCTCTGAATGTATTCTTGAACACTTGGGACCAGCATGACACTGCTATGGTCACAGTTTCTCCTCATGTCACCCATCTAGTCATTAGAAGTGGGTAAGTTCAGGCTATCTGCTTTTTCTTAGAACTAATCTATACCATCTGAGCTTTCATTTTCAAGAGTGTTCCAGCCATTTGGACTACACCTGCTCCAGCATGCTCCTATGTGCAGCAGTGGCCATGGCTGTATAGAGAAACCTTTCTGCTTTTGAGCACTCATAACCATTTTGGAGCATGCTGAACTGTCTCCACACCGTACAGTTTATCCTGCATTAAGTCCATTTTATACAAGAGATGCTTTTCTGCTGCTATTGACAGTTCAATAGCACAGAATACTAAAATAACTCTGCACAGGTTAAACCCAGCCAATCCCTGTTGTCTCTGCTAAGAAGCAAGAAGCAAGTCTCCATGGCTAGTATACTCCAGCAGCTATTGCTAACTATTTCCAGCAATTAGAATTTTTTTGAAGAAAGTGGCATAACCTGCATTCCCCATTTACCCATGTACATGCACTCTTCACTACATGTTAGTCTGTGCTTGCTGGCACATACAGGTATCAGAAAGCACCTTGTGCTTCCAACATATGGACAGCAAACTCCCCACCTTTCAGCTCACTCTCAGAGATTCACAAGAACGATGAATTGTTATTTGTCATCAGAGACCCTGTAGGTGCATTTGATAGAGAAAGGCTTTAGAAGCAGGTAGTTTTGCACTTTCAGATTCAGTTTCAATTAACTAGCTGAGGAGGAAACAGCTGTCAGCACACTGAAGTGAGGAGAAAAGAGACTGAGAAACATCAGCACAATTTTGGACAACTTCCAAGAAGAAGTGGGACATGTAAGTCCTTTGTAAGGCTGGACAAGGTAACTGGGTGTTGCTGCACGCTGTATGTAAGCTGGTTTCCAGGTCTTATGTTCACAGAAACATGAATTTATTTAGGAAGCATTTGTGTTTAGGGTTGAAGTCCTAGCTCTTTTCATATCCACACAAGTAATACAGACTGGAGGGACTCTGGCTGTTGGTAATATCCCAGTATTCCAAGGGGGAACAGAGGCTTTTCTGGAGAAGACCATCCATGAACACAAGGCAGAGTAAATCATATATTTTGGTTACAGAAACATACATCAAGTGGTTAATAATCAACTTTGGCCAAGACTCAAGGTTCACACCTAAACTTTACTATTGTAAACGTGTCAGTTTGTCTAAATACATTTTAAAAAATGATACACATATGAAAAAAACCCCAAAACATCAACCAAATAATAAAATAACCAAAACACAAAACACAGATAGCCACTCCTTGCTATTGGGTCTTAGCTCCACAGTGTTCAGCTAGTGCATATCTTGTACTGCAAACTTCTTTTTGTAAGAAGATCTTAATTTGTCCTGCTGTCTTCACAAGTCTTAGCTCTCACCTTGTAAGTCTATGTTCTATACCTGCCTTTACATTCACATCTGCATCCACAGAGTGCAGTCAAGCTACTCACTGCGGTAAAATTAAGCACATTTGCAAGTGAGGGTAAGGGTTATTTTCCAGGGGCAGTGGACAGCATACATAATCATTCTGTGTGTGCCAAAGAACAAATGCAACAAGTAGATTTTGCAGGAGGACCTTCCAGGACATCATATTCCTCAAATCTGCTGCTTTGAGGAAAGACAGAGGCTAAATATTCCCCCGAAATGTCCAGGGATTTGAACAGTCCTGCAAAGTTCAATGAGTCTCAGTGCAGCCAAGGAAGATCTCTACACCATGTATTTTTCCTTAGTAGCTCAGGACTTGCCCTTTCATTATTATGAATAGAGGTATTTAGTAGGCAACAACCATACCTGTGCTTTGCATAACAAATGCAAAGGTATGGCTGCTGCTCACTGAATTTTCCAGGCTGAGGGCAAATCCTGACCACTTCACACATAGTCATGGCTGTACCTATACGGAAGCTTTCTGAATCAAATGGAATGCCACATTGGAGCGGGAGGGCACAAGTACCTTGTGGTTGATAAGGTAGAGACCAAATTTTTGATGTAGCAGGGTGTAAAAGGTAAGGAAGAGCAAGCAAAGGTAGGAATATGGGAGCATGTCTTTGAAATAATTTTCCTGTTGCAGAAGAGCCCTATACAAAGACTTATTCTTTCTCCTTACAATTCCTGGTCAGGTCACCTGGGTCCCTCCTAGCACCCCAGCTTTTTGTGCGTTGAGAGCAACAGCCTTGCTGTGACACCGCGGCAGGCTGTCTCTCATCAGCCCCTGCTGTGATACTCCTAACGCTTTCACTCCAGGGAGTGCTTCCCTGCTTGATGCTGCTAGCAGATTAAAGCTGTTCTAATTTTCCATCCTAAGCCAAATAGATGCATAAGCAAGCTGTTGGATTGTTTCGCTACGAGCGCAGTACACCATCAGCCTGCTTCCCGCTCCCCCCAGCCCCAGCACTCATCATGGTGGACATTTGCAAGTAAAATGTGGGGTGGAGGGCAGAGGTGAGGTTAAGACACACGATAGACAAGGAAGAGTTCCAGGAATATTTTTCTGCCAAACCCTATTTTTCGAGCTACTCTCCTGACTCCTATCTCTGTGTTAGTGTCAGGAGATGACTTGAAAATTAGGGAGTCTTTTTCTAGGATCAGAAAAGTCATCAAGATTCATTGGATCAGAAGAGTCTTTAAGATCCAATGTTTTTCAGAAATAGGCTGAATGAGCTCAGTAAAGATTAGATGCCAGTCCAAAAATACAGTGCAATACAATTTATTTTTATATGCCATCCTTCACACAAAGTACCACAAAACACTTTAGAGAGATGGAGAGATAATACTTTACAGAGTTAGGTACAGCAACTCCCAGACAGGCAGAAAAGGAAAATGACATATGGAAATAGAGCAGAGTAAAAGGGAAAGCTGAAATTTAAAAGCAGTAAAGATGCAAGTAAGTATCCTCATGGACGAGTCCCTGCAAAAGGACTGTGGAAGAATTCAGTGACAGGGCAGGAGAATGATAAGTGGAAATTAGCATCGAAAAGTAGGCTAGAAAACATGGGACGAAACTAGGAACACTTTCACTCAGTAACACCCAATAAAAGGAAGCAATACAGAAGGAAACCTGGCTGCTGTTATAGAGGCTAAACAATTTTTTAACAATCCAATATTATCAATAAGCCTAGTCATTTTGCCTGCCCATCTGAATTAGGCCCAGAAAGAGTTTCGCACACTCGAAGATCTCCCCTTGCCTCAGAAATTGGTCCATCTGTGATATGAGGATTTTATGATGCCTGAACACTTCAGGGGTATTGCAGTCATTTCAGGGAAGCTGCTAACTCAATGACACGGAGATGGCTTTGTCTGGGGCAGCAGGCAGAAACACTTGCATGCACATAAACATGCATGCACGCACACATGCGCAAACTTTACCTAAGAACCCCTTTAAAAATGCATTACTGGGTTAAAGTTTAAACTGTGCTCCATCATTCTGAAGTAAATTGAAGGGCTTGAGGGTATTTATTTGTTGCAGGGGAGAGGGAAGCAGGTGCTGTGTGTGTGAAGTATTCCCTTTCCCAGAGGATCTCTGTAGCCTGCTGGAAGATGAAAAGGCACAGGCTGCAGATGAGTTAGGAATGGGGAAAAGAAAAAAAAAAAAAAGGAAAAATTTCAAAAATAGGATAAAAATATGCTAAATCTATTTTGTGTTGCTGTGATTTTGTCACTGCTGGCCTTGGCGGGCTTTTCTGGCTATAATGGACTTGATTATTGTTTCTGAAAGCACATGGATGGCATTGCAGCAAGCATGCAGCACAGTCTGCATTGCCTGGGTAGAATAGGCACTGGGCAGTGGGTTATCACATTCCTTGTACCATTCAAGCCTTGCTGCAGTGATATATCATTATGTATATTTAATCCAAAGACATGAAGCTGGAGAAGTCGCCAATGCTGCTGCTATTATAGAACAACAACCCAGCAGCCAGTCTCTGGTGAAGTGTAGGTGAGATAGTTCTGTTATGAATCTCAGCTGTTCTCAGGGCTTTTTTTGTTTTCCTACTCCAGCTAGAAATGAGCTGCAGCATACAGAATATCAGTGTGAAAACCTGGGCCCTGACTGTGCAGGAATGTGCCCTTACGTACCTGAATAAACCCTCTGACTCAAGGTGCCCTGTTGCTGGCCAGATTCTGTCACTTTGGCTCATGTCTTTTAACACTTTATGCTAACACCAGGTATTATTCTGAGAGTGATATGTCTACCCCAGTACTTTTTCTTGGTTTTTTTTTTTCCTTTTCTTCTCAAACCTGCTGTCTGATGAGGAATCTGTCTTAATGCCTATAAACGTACATCCAGGACAGTTCCCCCTATTTACCAAAGAAACCTCGGCTACCACCACAGCACCACAGTTTCTCTCTCTTATTACCTTTTTTTTAGCATAACTTGTAGCCGAGATGGGTAACTTAAAAACATGTGAAAAGGAGAGATGATTTTTTGACCTTCATCACTTATGCTTTTAAATAGTCATTAGTCCAACATTGCTAGAATATTTTCTAATTTATTTCAAGAAACACAGAAGTGCGCTGGTTTTAGGCTCTAGCCCAGTTAAGACTTCATGTAATAGCACAAACACAGTATATCCAGGGTATCTTAGATGATCACCAGTGCAAGTTCATGTGACACTGACTAACGGATATATACTGTTATAGCAAGGTCATATATTCAAATGGCAAGTTTGGGGTGATAAGTGAGAGTCTCTCTGGGAATTGTTCATGTGCCTTTTAACTAAGTTGTGATTTGTTTTATTAGCTTTATATTTAATTTATTTGGCACAGTCTCCTGAGGGATCAACTGTTGTCCCAGTCTAAAAGATGAGGCAGTGTGCTCCTCTTGCTACAGACAGCTCTTTTGGAAAACTCATGCTGAGAGAGAAGTGTGGCCCTGCTTCTTCCTTACCTCCTTTGCCAGGAGTTCCAATAACAGTGGCAAGAGAATTGAGTGGTCTTAATGATACATGCTCATCTGAACTTAGCTTCACCATGCTGACTGCCAGGCAGGGAAAGATTTTTTTTTCACATTGACACATCACTCCAGTTTAGGTCAGATCCTGTCACCCTCACTCCTCTGTGGGACACTGTTTCTGGCATATCACAGACTGGGGAAAGCCTTTAGCCACAAAAAAATTTACTAAGTGCTACTGCACCTCTTATATTCAACATTTAGAATCTCACAATCCCACTTTGACAACTATGTGAGCCTGCAAAGTCCTCCAATATATAGCAAGAAGCATGTGTAGTGGCCCTCATCCCAAGCCAGTATAAAAGCATGTGACTCCTAAGCCTGTGGTTAGAGCAAACAGAGCAAGAGTGAAGAGGACAGAGTTTGTCTAAAGCATTTTATGAATGTTTGCTCACACAGTGTGAAAATCTGGTTTTCACTGCTGGAGAAGGTCATATTGTGAAGTTCAGAGAACCAAATAACTATCTGCCTCTCATGTCCCCTCTCTGTGGCCCACCAGATGTTCAACACAACCTCCCAGCACACAGCATGAGGAAGCAGCAGCATTCACCTGAGAGATGAAAAGTAGAGGTGCACGTACCTTCAGGCAGTGAGAGAAACCCTTTTCACATGTCCCTTCTTGTGCAAGTAAGCTAGGAGCTCAGGGTGTCAACCTCTCCTTCCAGTTAAGGAGGGCCCCAAACTCCAGGAAAGGTCAGCTAAGAGTTTCAGACTTAGTACCCTAACCAGGAGAAATGTCTCTTAAAGTGCCCTCTCCCATTTTTCTGGTTAGAAGCTTAGAACACTCCTGACTCACCTGCTGGGTTTGTGGTCCCATTTCAAGGTGTTTATCAACTCCCTGCTGGCAATTTTCCATGTCAGGGGGACTCTGATAGGGCCAGGTGCCTACCAGAATAGGGTTGTGATATCCTGCCCCTTCCATGCTATCTAAGTACATAGGAGAGTTGAGTCAGGCTGAGTAAATGTGAGAATCTGGCCCTATAAAAATAATCTAAATATATACAGAAAGTTGTTCCAATAGAGATACAGAGTGAAAGAAAGCTTACAGTAAGAAATGCTGAGATATGGGGTGGGAGAGGGGTAGAGGGAGACAGAGACTGTGAAGCCCAGTACATAAGTGTTGCATTAATTGAGAGGAGTTTTCTCCAGGAAGATGACAGCAGGACTAAAGAGCAGTCAGTGGCGTTACACCAGCACTGGCTTTGGCTCTGTGTGAATCCTGTAGGATTGGACCCTGTGACAATTCACTACTTGCTCTGTGGGCCTCCAGATTGGTGTGCTAAGCGAAAGAGGGTGCAGCATTCTTTTAAAGATAAAAGGACTTGTTCAAATTTTACATAATCGTAGAATTATTCTTTACAGTGGATTTACATAGACATTGTCAGTGGGGAATTCTCTCAGCAGCTTCAATTACTGTATTTTCGTGTGCATTGTCTGATAGGAGATGTGCTGGATCTCAAATACCTGCTTACCTGATTAATGTGGATTATTCATCCCATTGTAATTACCTGTGAATTTTAGGGTAGCAAACATGTGAGGAGAATTTGTATAAAAGCCGCAGGATTTTTGAAAGGCAAATATTTCCCAGGAATCTCTGTATGCAGGCTGACACATTTCATTCCTTATGGTGATACTCTCTGCATTACAGCATTTGACTTGATGTAAATGTGATAGTGCTAAGTAATACTGACATACTGCAGTGAAATGCACTAAAGAACCTCACCAGAAAACACCTGGCTATTGAACGGCTTCACCAAGTGAAAGCTTTTCATCATTAATTTAGCTCTCAACAAAACTGCCCTCAGATGTCTGTTGTCTTGTTATTTTTCATCCTAATTAAAATCGTACCAGTTTAGCTGGTCATGCTTGTGAACCAGGTATACTGAATCTCCCAGTAGCACAAATGTGTGGTATCAAACACAGCCTCAGCATCAGGCACCATTTTGTATGTAGCCTGACAACTAGGTCATGCTGGCAACTGGTTCCACACAGCCTGTGAATAGGTATTAATTTAGCTGAGCTGGTTGGATGGGAATTTGTCTTAATGGGATATGTGCTCCTAAATTACTTGGGACTCATCTCTGCAGGCATGGGCAGACAGATCTGAACTCCTCTGCTCACACAGGAGGCCAGATGAAAGTGGACTTTGCTGTTTCAGAAGTCATGCAGGCACATCCCACTTTTCTGTGTATAACTGTCACAGTCTTGATAAGCCCAGCCTTCCTTTGGGGGGGCTAGGTTAAAAAGTGGGTGCCAGTGGAAAAAGCCCTATGTTAACATTGCCTTCCTGCACACTAATTTATTTGCCTACAGACACAAGGCTTCCTGAAAACAATTTTTTGCCTTTTATTTTTAATAGCCAAAATACTTTCCACAGCTAGGATTCCTACTAAGAATAAGGAAGATGACACAGAAACATGACCATACTGCGGATGGAGCTCATAAAGACAGACTCTGATATCGGCTGAATTCTGCTGAGGGGTTTAGAAATATTCTCCTGAATGATATTTACTGACCTTGCTAATTTTCACCAATGTCATTCCACAGCTTCAGGTCAAAACAGATTGAAGTGAGAGTAGAGAGGAGCCTGAATCATCTGAGCTACATTTAAAGTTAAACAGGACTGCTGATAAGAGCTTTATGATCTTGAGCTCATTATAGCCTGTGCAAGCAGAACTATATTGATACATCAAATTGAGCATTAACACTAAAAACCCTGTGAGCAGCCTTTTCATTGCTCAAGAAACATATACAGCCCATGCCAGCACAGAAAGCAAACACAAAGAGCTTAAGGAGATACCTGCTCATGTGATGTCCCCATTTGCTTAAAAGTTCTCTGGCCACCCTTTTTTTCCTTCTACCACATAACAGTCATGGTGTCCATCATCTCCTTCTGAAAGCCTTTTTTGTCATCAGCGACCATAATCCAGGGTTACTGCTTCCTGACAGTGATGTATTGTATCTCTGCAGTTAACAACAAAATCTCATATAGCCCTTGAAGGACTCAAAGGATTTCTTCCCCTCTTTTGGGCATTGCTTCCATTTACCATTATTGAGAGATGATGGTGAGGATAGGGTTAGATCTGCACTGATAAAACCCATAGACCTGTTTAGGTTGTCATCACCAGTTCTGTGTTTTACCTATTTATTCGGTGGCAAATAGAATGCTTGTGCTGTACCACAGGAAATCTCAGCCTTTTACATATGTATGTGCAAACTGAGTCTGGAGGCTACAAAGTTAGAAAGCTGTAATAGTTCCCATAGTTCCCATGTACTGATCCAGGAACCGGTCTCAACTTTGAGCCAATAGACTCTCTTTCTGTTGTTCCTCAAGGGGACAAGCCAACGTCTGCCTCTTTGAGAAATCCAGCTCAACTCGTTCTTGAAACACAGTGCCAGACATGCTGACATGCATTGAGTGAAGTGTTATAATTGAATGGTTTGGACAATTTGAGACTTGAGATGTGATGAATACTTCAGCAGAAATCCTCCTGATACTTTCCCTTCATCTACAAAGAGAGTGGGTGGTTTGATATCTGCATCACTAGTTACCCACCAAACCTTACTGGGAATAATTAACACCTGATCCAAAGACATAGCAGTTATTTCTTTCAAAAAAAAATTACATGCAGAAGTGAAGAGATGCCATTTTATTATTAACCTGCTGTGCTGTACAGAAAAAATGTCATTGGATTAAGGACCAGATCCGGCGTTCATTTATGCCTGTGAAACTCACCAAGCCCAACAAGAGCCAGGCACACGTGTGGGCAGGATTGTGCCCATGGTCACCGATAGCACCTTTCCTCACAGCTCACATGCAATGTGGTATAAATCTGTCTGAAACTTTCTGAGGTATACGAAAGTGCCAACACACTGAATTTGGAGGACGGTAAACAAAAATACCGGTGATTTGAAAAGCATGCTAAAGGAGAGATTTTTCAGTATGAATTCACTTTGTCTAATTCACTTGTTAATAAGGCCATCCTGAAAATTTCATCTGTCAATTTGTGTTTAACTGTACTATTGATAGATCTGAAAGGGTTGCCTACAGCAAAACTTGCACAGTACTTCTCATTATAAAACTCCAGCTTTATTGCTTAGAATATTGCCCTGGTTTTAACTGCTGCAATGAGCTACATCGGCTGCCTTTTCAGGGGGGAAATTTGTTGGGAGACTTTTGGGCAGTTGTCTTTCTAATATGTCACCTATTTTATTTTTTTTTCACCTGTTTCTGAGAACAGGGTAAAGGAAAAACACAGTTTACCGAATTGGAAATAAATTTACAACTGTTTTACAGAGAACTAACTGTTTGACCTTGGGCAAGGGATTTGCAATTTGGCAGAGAAGCTGCCTTTAGTCAGGGATGGGGCTTTTGTAACCAGCCACTGGGAAAAACTTTAATTCCATTGAATCGTGAGCCCTGAAAAATCTGATTCATCAACACAAAAGATTTCTGAAAATTTTGAAACAGGGTTTTCCTAAGGCTGATTTGACATACTGTCACTAAAAACACTAGCAATTTCCAGATCTACAGTTAGAAGCAGACCCTACCAAGCCATGCTCCAAACATTGTTATATATCCCTTGCCAGGACAGGTAGTGTCTTCCCGTGGCCCCTGCCTTCACCTCCACTATCTCACCTTGCCTCCAGCTCCACATCCTGCTCTGCACTGCTGAATTTTTCCCACCAAAAATCACAGGGACTGTTTCTAAAGGGAACCAGGGACAGGGGAGCTTTCAGAAGCTGTCTTGAGTTTCTAATCATGTGTTTCATTCATATTGAAGTAGCTTCACCAGCACTTCTGAACATGAATTTCACTGCGAGGCAGCCCACAGAGGTTTTAGTTAACCCTGGGGATTTATTACTGCTGGGCTGCTCCCACATCCTTCACCAAGAGCCCCACCAGCCAGAGCCCCCACCAGCTATGGGAGATGCAGGATGTCCCTCCTCTCTTGGCTGCCAAAATAAAGGATATCCTACAGGTGTCAGGATGGAAAAAATCCCAGAGATCTCTTTTCAGACACACAAGCCCTTCTTGAGGTCTTGAAGAAAGAGCTGGCATGCCAAAGAGTTGTTTATTTTTCAAAATAGACTCACTGGTCTATTTATTCATATGAAGTGGGACAGTGTCGAGGGGACAGTGTGGGAGCGCACATACCCAAGTGGAGGTTGGAGCTGAGGGATTGCTCTCAGACAGAGGAGGGAATTTATCTTGGATCTGCTGGTCCTCAGACTTTTCATAAATCTTTCAACTTTCAAGGCCTTTTGGAAAGAGGAAATCACCCTAATTCCTTTTCCAGTTTAAGCTAGATTAGGCCTTTCATATCTGAAATAAAGCCTTGAGCTGTGGGTCAAGTCAGTAAGTGACTTTTTTCAGCAATGACATTTTTTCCTGATTTTAATTTTAGGGAAAATATTCACATTACATTCATTCCAAAGTGAAACTTCAGTCATTTTTTTTGCTTCATTTCTGAACAGATCCCACAATTTCTCACTGTATGTCTTGTTTCACACAATGCCCTACATCACTACTGCATCTTGGTGGCAACTCATGCAGAGCTGGGAGGATAATTTAGGCGACAACCATTCAACTCAGCATACTTTCTATTAATTACAGAAGGGTGGGAGTATTGGTTTTCCTCTAGCTGGGAAAAATTATATGAAAAGAACACATACCACTGCAGGTCAAACCCCCATCTTGTCCTGCAAGCTGCAATATGTCATTTCTGTGGACTTGCACCCACTTACAGAAGGTCTGAATTTGGTCTTGCTCTTTTCCGATGATGTTTCCTTTTAGTAGCTCACTTTATGGTCATTTAACAGGAACCTAGCACACATGCAGGAGAGGTGTCACAACATCAGTTACCTGAGATTATTGTAAATGATGTGCCAGCACCTGAAGGAGATGTTAGGATGTATGTCAGATCATCATAATAGATACAGTGTTGTACCAGGCAGCGCAAAAACAGATGTATTTATAATTCCTGCAGCTGCAGCCCTGCTATTAGTTAAGTCCAAGAATGGAGCCACTGATAGATTTGTCATAGATGAGTTCTCTCTCTAATAGAAAGAAAGTGATGAAAGGAAATAGATGATGGCTCAAGTTATTGGCAATACAGAGAGTCTTTAACTATACATCTTCAATTCAGAGCCCGCCAGATGCATGTGCCTGTCATTTGTTCCTTCCCAAACTACTCAATGCTCTCTGTGGTACAACCTGATGTGGTCTCACTCCAGGTCCCCATGAGAGGGGACAGATATCCCCAGCAGTGCAATTGCTGATAGTCTCCTCAAGGAGAGAGAAGATGTGCAGGCTGTGAGGCTGACTTATGCAGCCATAGTGTTGTAGATCTGGGTGTGGTGGTTCAGACCCTGCCGGGACCAGGCACCACGTGGCCGCTGACCCCCACCCCCGGACGGGAACAGGAGAGGTGGCAAAATACAAACCCTGCGGGTTGAAATAAGGAGCATTTAATACAGCGATGCAAAAACGACAGTCACAACAACAGCAACAGGGGTAACAAAGTACAAAACAAGAGGTATAAAGATACAGACCACAGGGATACAGCTACAGACACAGAGCGAGGCAACCCGGGTGAGACAGAGCCGGGACTGCCCTGTCCGTGCCTCCTGTACTGGACATGACGGACATGACACATGGCGTCAGCATGGTACCGAATAGCAACTCCTGGTGAAAATTAACCCTATCCTGGCCCAACCAGGGCACTGGGGTGAAACTTGCTGGCCAGTCTAGGAAGGGTCTTTCTCATTGTGTTTGTCTCTGCTGAAACTTTTTGGAGGTGGATAAAAGATTTAGGCTCTTCATTTACACTCAGAGATGATTCAGGGACCCATGAACTAAATTCAGTGGTGAACTGAGGTCCTAGAAACCCTGTAGCCATCTTAGCATCATCCTGTACTGAAACTATTGTATGGCCACCAGCTGCAGCTCTAATGTAGAACTTTCTGCATCATATTTGGGGAAGGTCTATTCAGAAGGGTTTGTAACGATAGGACCAGGAGTAATGGTTTTAAGCTAGGAAAGGATAGATTTAGACTGGATATTAGAAAAAAGTTCTTTAATATGAGGGTGATAGATCAGTGGAATGGGCTGCCCAGAGAGCTGGTGGAGGCCCCATCCCTGGAGTCATTCAAGGTCAGGCTTGATGGGGCTCTGAGCAGCCTGACCTAGGTAGAGAAGTCCCTACTTGTGTAGGGAGGTTGGACCAGATCACCTCTAGAGGTCCCTTCCAGCCTGAAACATTCTATGATTCTATATTTCTTTACCTTTGCTCTATAATCAAGTAACTTCGATAACCATGAATTCATTTTCCGTATTTAAAAGAAACATAAGGTTATATGTCTAGAAGTTTGGGAGATAACCATTAGGGATCAGCTGCCGAGTCAGGCTCCTAGGGCGAGAGCTGATTACTCAGACCTCATCATGAATATTCAGGGATGGAAATCAGAATGCAGACAGTGGAGTGGGGTGAGGTGATCAGGTAACACCGGCATCAGAAAAGCAAGCTAGGGAGAGAGGAACTAAACACATTTTCTTTTTCTGATGATGATGAAGAAAAATGGCATCAAAGTGTGTTACGTGACTTAGACACCAGCAATAAAACTTGTCCAGGGACAGATGCAAGAGCCATGTTGTGCTAAGTTGTGGGTTTTGAACATGGAGGTTATCTTATTGTAGAAAGTTTTCTGAGAGTCTTCAAGGAGAGGTCTATGTAAAAACTACATATAACCTCCATGCCTTTAAAGACACTTCAAAATGGATGTGCTTCAACTGTAACACAATTTTTATGTACTTGCCTTGATCTATTAATGACAAAAATTGGCATAATTAGGAATCAAAAAAACCTACATCAAACCATGTGGAAAATAATATTTAGAAGGGGTAAAATTTGTGCTTTTAGATCAAAGTCCTAGTGTAATACTAGAACCTGTTGATAATATCATAGGACCACATGTGAAAGAAATCAATGTGTGTTTTTTGTTAAAAGGTCTTAGAAAAGTGAAAAATATCCCAGCTGTGTAAGTCTAGAAAAAAACTGGGCATTATTAAGCCTGCCTTTTTGTAATTCTTAATGTCTATGTGCATAATTCCAAATCAAACATATTCACATTATTAACTTTTATAAGTTTATTAGTCTCAGTGCTAATGAAACCATTCATCCTTTGCAAATGCACATGGCTCCCTAATGAAACTTCAATAGATGGATCAGCAGTTAAGTGAGTACATCCAAATGTTTATGCCAAATTCTGTTTGCTGCAGTGAACAGGGAGACCAAATCTCTTTTAAGCAGATATCCATACTAACCAACAAATATAACGATGCCACATATGGAATAAAAAATCCCTTTACCTATAAAGAAAACTATACATTATATGGGATACTGGTATTTAAGACATCATTTTCCTTCTGACTTACCCTAGTATCAGTCAGAGAAATTCCAGTTGAAACAACCAACATAAACAGTAGTAAAAAATCTGGCAAAATGAGAGGATAAATGAAAGAAAAAAATCATAAATATACTAGAAAAATGTATTTTTAACAGAACCTCAACCAGAATTCAGTGATAGACATTCATGTGCTTATAACATGAGTTTTGAAATCCAAAGCTTATGCTAATTATATTTTTAATACTGTTTTCATCCTTCCATCTCTTTTTCTTTTGTTTACCTGCCTGCATTTTCCCAGTCTCATTTTCTAGATGGGTATATTTAGATGTTAGAATAGGAAGTAGCTGATATTCCATATGACAGAATTCCTTTTCTTTGATGAGTTGGTGGTCGTTTTCCTCTCTGAATCCAAATTTAGAAAGGTACACCAAAAGGGCACTTATGAATTTGGGAGCTTCAGCATTATTATTATTAAGTCCAAACTGCAAATATTTGTGTCTTGATACTGCAATATTTTGGAATTTTTTCCTTTGGCATGAAATGTTTAAAAAATGTACATGATTTGGGACTTCAGGGTTCGTTTTCAGAAATTCAGAGAAAGGAAGTTTTTATTATTATGCCAAGCAAGAGAGAAAAATACATTTGCTTCTGGACTGCACATTATCTTACTTTTTTCATTATTTTCTACACTGAGGTATAAATACTGTGCCTGTAACCAAATATGTATCTGCACAAAACAAACAGAAAACATTCTTAAACCAATGAAGTATTTACTTTTTAAAATACATTTTAATCCTATTAACGGTAAATTATATTACCTATTGTGAAAGCAGACATGAAAGAAATATCTGAAGCATGCAATTAATTATGATACCAAGTGAAACATAATATTTATGCTCTCCTTGTGTAGCTGGAACAATTTTTCTTTCACTAACTGTGAGTCATCCACTGATTGAAGTCATGAAACTGATGATGAGAGAGTTGACTGGCACATCTGCCATAGAGGTTTCATTCTATAGATAATTAATACAAAAGAAAAGAAAATCTAGGGTTTATTCTTTTATATTCCCAGTTCTCTATTTTTTAAACAAAATCTCCTCCTCCTCCAACATATCTCTCTGTTTAGAGGTTATGTGCTTAAGAATATTAAAAGACATCAAAGTCTCTAATAAAGCAAGGGAACAAAGATTTCACTGAACAAGGGTCTGAACCACGATTTCGGATCAAAGTTGCATTTCCATGTCAGAAAATCAGAAATCTTTGAATCTGGTTTTTTCATATGGTCCATTTTCATGAGAGGGCTCAGGAAATCATTTGTTTAATGATCTGTGTTTGGAGTTTGCCCCTCTCTCCAGGAGGCTGAAAGTATTCAGACAGCCAATTCCTATTACAAATACCTTTCTATTTTAAGAGGTTGTTTTCCTCCTATTGTCTTGCTTAATTTTTGTACTTGTTCATTTTAGGTGCTTGCAGTGGCTGTTTAATTAACAAACTAATGCAATTGCATTTGATTCTTACAGCCTTTATTCTGTGTCCCAAGCCAGCAATAAAGTTGCATACAGCAGAGAACCTTACATACCACACCCTCTTTATTTCACAGTTTTCTACTCTATTTATTTTTCCTTTCCTTTTTTTTTTCCTGTTTGATTCTTCTATTTTATTTTCTTATTTATTCATTTGTCTTCTATTATTTCACTTCCTCTCCTTCCCAAAGGATGCCCTCATTTTACCACTTGCTTCTGAAAAGATTTGCTTTGAAAGTCTATTCATATACACTCATCTGAAAAGTTATAAGAAATAAGCCAGAAAGGTGTTCTGTGAGGAGTACAGCTGCTCTCCTCCCACAGGAAAACTAATTCATCAGCTCTTTGAAACAGACTGTCTTAATTGTTTAGAAACTAAGAGCTATGGATTTTGTTTGTTAATGTAAGTGCCCTGCATAGAAATACCATCTAGTGTTACAAGTAGGAGGCAACTCCTTGGCACTCATGACTTCAGCTGGGCTTTTCGTTCCAGCCTTAATAATTTTATGGGTTTCAGGTGTTTAAGATCCTGTTTTCAGGTCTTAAAAAAAATAGTTTCTTCTTTCCCCTTTGTAGCACTAGTTTAAAACAATTCTTTATACTGTGACTGATCCACTCATAATCTGGAGTTTCTTGCTATGCAAGTTCTGTTCAATCATTTTAGAAGATCACTTTCTATAGCAACCTACAGACCTCACCTTAGTTCAGGGAAACTTCCCTTTCTCTCTTGATAGTACATGCTCCAACTCTGCATCCAAATGTTAATCCAGAGGCATATTTCAATCCTATGAAACCGATGGAGGGACAGAGAGCATGGTGTGGGTACATTCTTCTTTCTTTTGTCTTTGGACTGACTAGACCACAGCATCAAATGCAACCCATGTCAGAGGCCAGCCCCAGCATTTCTTCCTTCTTTGGCATATCAATAACCAGTCAGTTATTGTCTGACTACATCTTATACGAGGTTACATACATAATTGCCCAACCCCCACAGAGAAAAGAGCCAGTTGCTAAAATGAAAGAAATTTCAAAAGATACTATAGGAAAATCTGAATGTCTAATATCTTCAACACAGTTCCAATTTTCCTAATGCATGACTCCACTCACCTTACCTAAATATTCACTGATAATTTTCCTCCATCATTCTCAACTCTGTAAGCTTTTAGGGACAGTTGCCATAAATCAGCATTTCATTGTTTCTGGCTATCACCTCTTTACAATAAAAAAGATGTTATCAGTTAAGAAGTAAGAACTGCAGTATGGTCCAAAGAGCACAATTATAGAGAATACTATCAAACTACAATATAAGGTCCATGCAAATCCACTGTTGTTATCTATTTCATGGATTGCAAAAAGCCAGCAGTAGTAAAAGTGCAGCAGTATAAAAAGGCAGTGATAATACAGAAAATAAAAACCTCTCTAATCCCTATTAGCAATTTGCACTAAACAATGGGAATAAACTCCCTGTTAAAATTTTGTTCTAGGAATTTACAGTAACCTCCTTTTCATTCTGCTAGTGTGAGTTCTTTTGGTACTTCAGTTCAGTTTGCTAGAGGAGGTGACAAGCAAGTGTCAGTAGGTACACTCGGGTAAGCTAAATGCATATGACACATAGGAAGGACACCAGTACTTTGTAAAACCCATTTGAATTTACAGGTTTTCTGATTTCCTTTGAAAAAAAATAGGCTATCCCAGTCAGTCCAAGATTCACCTGCAGAAGGGTACTTTTGCAAAAGCCTGTGCAAAAGGGGAGGCATGAAAGCAGAGCTAGAAGCTTAGACAGACTGGCCCACACAGCCTGACCTGTCTCCTCCTGAACATCTATTGAAACTGATTGATCTAATGCCTTGCATCTGCCAAACTGCCATTCAAGCCAGAGGGGATTTGGATGAAGACAGGGGAAGCATTGTAAAAATCAGTTTGTGCATTAGTTTACTGAGCAAGCTTTGAACTCCTAGGTACAGCAAAATTAGCTTGTTGGAAAGACTATGCCCTCAATGAAATGGCTTCACTAGATGGGGGAACAAGAAGGGAAGGGGGGAAGTGCTATTTGAGGAGTTAGTAGTTTTCTTCCCTTGATTTGTGCCTGAAAGAAAAAAATATCCCAGCTGTCTGCTGCATTGTGTGAACATATACATGCATTTAAATTACTTATATCATTACTTACAGATGTAATTGTGAAATATGTTCTTTTGCATTCAAAATTAGGGGCAGAACAGATGGTGAAAACTCGGTTTAAGGCAATATGTCCATTAAAATAACCCATACTGTTTGTGTATTATAACAATAGCAGTCTTCAGCATCGCTGAGATTTTTAGCAGTGCAAGATTATGATAGAAATACAAATAGATCGCAGGACAAAACTCAATATGACTGAAAATTCGCCCTGAAAAAATTTAGCTGATTTCTCTTTGGTGGCTGTCAACAGATGAACTCAACCCTGCATCCCCCTACCTTTGCAGTACTAACTGGCTTGTACCAAAAAGTGAAAGGTAAACTTTCTAGAGTTCATGGGCTGGTGGAGCCTTCTCCATATTTAATTATCAGGGACTCTTTAAACTTTACAAATTCCTCAGCAGGGACTATTTTTACCTAAAAGAGTCTATATATTATAAACATATATTTATTTTTATATACATATATTTATTTTATAAATATATATACACATATATATTCTTGCTATTAATAGGGCAGCTTCTTTGTAGGAAGATGAAAATGAATGTGTCTAGCTAGGCTGGCATATACAATGATGTGTATTCCCAGTTATTTTCTCTCTACTTCTATTAGGAGAACCTGAATTCATAAACACAGATGTTTCGATCAAGTGTTTTGAATTCACAATATTCAAAGAATTTTAAGTAAAATTTTTTAAAACATCTGTCGAATTATTGTTTCTAAAGAGTGCAATGATGGAATTTCATGAATGAGAGCCAGCTCACCTGCAGCATGTCCTACCTATGCCAAATAGGTTACCTGGGGCATTTTGGAGGAGTTGAACCCCATTAAGTAAGCCCTTTTTAAATGAAAGGGCAGGTAGCCTGGGGATGTCAGGACAAGAGCAGGAGCAGCCTTGCTGTGAATAAGCAGGGAGACAAGGGTAGGCATCAGGCTTTGTCTGCAAGGCAGGTTCCCCAGCACTGGAAGGGGAAAGTGCTCACTCAGGCCCCAGTCAAGGCAATGTCAGGTGCCCCACATGTGTCTCATCTTCCAAGGGGGCTTTGTGCCCATTTTGTCATATACAAGCTGCACCCTGAACTGTGCAATGCTCAGCCCAGCTCCTCTGGAGCTAGATTTGGGAGCTGCTGGCTCTGCCTCCCACACAGATGCCTGCAGAGCATCCTGGGCACCCAGGCACCTTTCCAAAGGTGCACTCCAAGGAGGACCCATGCTAGAGGCAGACAAATCTCAGCTTTCATTTCTGGACTATAAGTTTCTCACCTTCCTGAAAGTGAAAAAAAGCTTGCAAATGTGAGCCAAGTGCTCCCCAAAGGCTCAAAAAGCAACAAGACATTAAGCCCATCATTATGTTTCTGAAAATCTCACATAACTTGTAGCCCAGCTCACTCTTTGCTAACACTGAGTATTGCAACCACTTTTTGGTCTGTAAGAGTAGTTTTTCTAAAGCTAGTCAAATGACAATTTAAAAAATAAAAAACAAGTGCCTTGTATTTTGGACTGAATCTCCTACAAGTAAAGCAACAACAAAATATGATCCAGCACAATAAAAATAGAATAACATTATAATAGCCATGACTCATGTCTTGCCATAAAATCTGGCACTCCCTACATAAGCCATTTCCATTCTACATTGTTCACTTGCACATGGTAAAGAAGTTAACGGGAACATTTATCCTTTTTCCTTATTCCATCAGTCTTGAGGTTTCAGTCTATCATTCCCAGTACATTGAATATACATGTTTTCAGTTCATTCATGCAAAAAAGTGATGTTTCACTTTTAAAGAAATAATGATGGTTTGTGAGAAGCTTAAAAAAAGACCAGATTTGACTTCTGCATTTGTACAGCACTGAGAACAACAAGAATCACACCTCCAATGCCTTGTACTAAACAAGGATTAGAACAGTATGTCTTCATGATACCTACATGTAAAAGAGAATTTCCTCCAAGCAAGACAGGTGTAGGAGCTCTTAAGCAATAAAATTAATACCGTATCTACTTTAATTTGCTAAAATGCATTTATCAATGGGGTACCATACCTTTAAATCCTACTCATAAATATTCTACTATTTTGAGAGTGTTTCTCCCATGGGCTGCTGGAACAGCTGAAAGTTGGAAGATTATAACAGAAGATTGAAAAAATTTGATTTGGTTTCTTGTATTAATTTAAATATACAAGACATGTTAAAGAGTATAAGGTGATCATTAGTAGATTTAATCTGCAAGCAAGAATAAGCATTAACGGTGAGAGAAACATATTTGGTACTCCAAATGTGTTCATGTGTGGATGAGAGGAACTACTGAGTTCAAAGGTGAAGCTTGATGAACCATGTAAGAGAACAGAAGTGGCTTCAGGATGCATGAGGTACTTGTATCATGCTTGCATTTTATTATACAATGTAAGTCTTCCATTACATCATTTTTAAGGGCTGAGGAATAGCTTTTTCAAAGCTCGACTTCTCCATGTTTATTTAGCTTTGCTTTCCTCTTAAAGTATCTGAGATAGGTTCAAATCTTAATATTATCTGCTATTGTACAAGCAGTCAATGTACCATCATGTACACTTTCTCTCTTCCTATTCTCCAGTAGCACATGGTAGTTTTTGTGGATTTGGGCCCTTTGTAAAAAATATCTCCAGTCGCATATAGAAGAAGGGGATGGATCATTTATAAATTCTGCACTTAATATCTACCATAGCTGCAGATTTAACTACCTTTGTGATGCCTTCAGCTCCCTTATTGCCAATGTCTCACAGACTTTGCAGTGAAGTTGATCTAGAGGGTCAATGGAAGAACACTTCAGTGCAGCTCTCCTTAAGTTTCCCCTTCCTTCAAGAACAATTTAAGACTCCTGCATTATGATCTGATCTATGATTTTCAGATTGTGTCTGTTCTTTCTTACCTTCTAGATCCAAATGACACTCAGAGGAAAGTATTTGACTTGTTTGAATTCTCTAGTTCTCCTAATTACTTTTTAAGAAACAGCATAATTAATCATGTTTCTAAATCAGCCAGTAAATCTTCTGAAATAGATTTAATTACTAAGAGGTCCAAACAGAGCAGAGCACTCTCCACCTGCCAAGCTGGACAAGAGAACCAAATGCTTTATTGCAGCAGCAGAATCCTCCATTGATCTTAGAATAGCTGTTAATAAAACTAGGATCTGCAGAAAGATTCATTAATGCAGGAACGAGTTAACATGGTATAAATAGGAAATGCCACTTGTAGTAGTGGAATGGTCAGCATTTGGCTTACAAATATCAGTTTTCCACATACGAAAGGTGCCCAACACACTTTTTCTAGTTGTTTAAAATGTGGTGTTGTTTACCATGTTAATATCTGTCATTAAGAAATGGAAAAAGCAAAATCAATGGAGGACTTGCACAAGCTGTGGATTCACTTGTTTGCTAGGTGACTCCTGATAATCACAGAAGGATGTGCATCCATATGCTACTGTTATACTGTGGTTAACTTTCAGTAACACTTTTTTGTTAAATGGGAATATCAACCTTTACTTAGGATTTGGGGTTTGGTTCTGAAATTGCCATACACCTGCTTATTCAAAACAGATGTTTTATCTGCAGTGCAGTTCTACTCATAATATGTTATGATGGCAATAGCAGGTTGCTAACAAAATACAAAGGAAAGGCAATATCTACTCGCTGTGTTCTCTTATATGAGGTTAATAAAGTTGACTGATTAGGAATATCAGTTTGCTTTTACCAGCATCTGACTATGTTAGTATGCCATATTATAATCTATGTGAATGTATCCTTCAATGCTCTGTCATCGAGATTCTAATTCAGTTTTAGTCAAAAAACAATTATAAAATGACTTGGCCTTTATGTTGCACTTCATTTTTGTAGTGCTTCATGCATCATCAGCTCCCTGTGCATTACAAGCCTCCATCCCTGGTTTACAGACAAAAGAAGCTGAAGCATCGTCCAGCACTGAAGGAATGTGTTAGCTTGGCCAACCTCATGCCAATAGCATCGGAAACACAACAGACACAATCAGGTTCCCAAAGCCTTTCCCCTCATGTAAGTTGATCCCTTTCCTGGGTACACTCAGTAAATCCTACAGAGAGAGGATGTGAGACACAAATACCTGGAAATGTTAGAGTTCTGGGCTCAAACCTGGTACATGGGAGGGAAAACTTCCAGAATCACTTGCTCTGGCTTTGTAACTGGCTTAAAAGGTAGAAAACACTTCTGATGCACAAAGAATGACTCATTGCCCTTCAGATTTTAACTATAATTTGCTTATAATGTGCAATCGATATCCTATGTAAGTTGAGGATACCTGTTAGTCATTGAGTGGGCAGGAGAAGTCTGTAGCTGTCCTGATGTCATGAATCAGTTTTGCCATGTTTATCCTGAAGAGTGCACTGAGAGGCTTATCCTGCCACCATGGACAGGCCACCTGGGCAATTTGTGTCCTTTCTTCGTCAGGAAGATGGAAGAAGGAGGGGTACCAGTAGAAGGAAGGAGAACAATGCTGAGGTTACGTGGCCAAAGTGCCAAAAGTGATGCAATACCAAGAAATGAAACTTTGCAAAACAGACATCAGGAAGCCTCTCTTTGTTCCAGCCTTACAGCAGTTAAGTGAGTCGTTGTCATGCCTTCTCTGTCAAGAATGTAAAACTGTCATATTGAAGGCTAATGTAACGTGTCAATTTATTTTATAAAGGTACCGTGTAGGTTTCTAATGTGATATAGATGTTAAGTAATACGACAAGAAAGGCATTACTATAACACAAAGATACAAATTTTCTGCCATATTAGCACTTTCTATATTACAATAAAAAAGCATGTTGCGGTTGAGAAGTGTGTATCAAATATGAAAATGTTGAGCTTTGGTTTCATCCAGTTCACAAAATTTGTTTCAATCTGATCTTATTCTGTATTATATTTGCTGCCATCCAGAACAATAGTTGGGCACTCTCTAACTGGTCTGTTGCCTTTGATGGCATGGATTTATCATTTCCAAGAAGCCTATAAGGAGCAAACTAGCTTTGTTAGCATGTCTTAAACTGTTTTCAGCCTTAAAAATTCGAGTAACTATAGCTGAATGAGTACAATGCTCTGGTTTACTTGTTTGCGTTTTGTTTGCTTCTTACCATTTTTTCTTTGTACAAAACATTTCTTGTAATTTCAAGCTGTGAGAAGATATAGGCTGTAAAATGATTATATATTGACTTCTCTGAATAGTAGTTTCTTTTTGGAAGGTTTATGTGGTCTGACACTCAGTGAAACCATCTTCTAGGTTCCAGTTAACTGATAGACCACAAGTACGTGTAGATCCACTTCGCTTTTTGAACTTAGAGATGTAGAAAGCAAACCACCTGTTTAAGTCATTTGCTGAATCAGGGCCACAGTGAACTGAAAGAAACATCAAAAAATTATGTAAATACAGGTTTATAGCTTAGCAGGATGAACACACTGAATGCACAACGGAACAAAGAATTTATTGAGTGAATCTCGTCTCTCTTTATGTCCGCTCTTGGAATAGCTGTGACCACATCCTGCTTTTTTTATATTTATTTGTTATTTGAATGTAGTCAGCGACTACCTTTAACAGATTTCTTTTTATTCCCTGGTTTGATTGTTTAATGTTTCAGATTTATTGCTTGATGGGATACCTATTGAAAGGACTGGAAAGATTCCCGTTGGCTTCAAAGGACAACGAATTGTGCCCGGAGCTCTGGTACAGCAAAGCATTTAGACACGTGTTTAAACATTGATGCTTTCAATGGGAGTTGAGCACATGTTTAAGATAAAGCATGTGCTATGAGCTTTGTTGCATAGGGAAGCACTTCAGCGCATTCTTAAATGCTTTGCAGAACTGGCACTACAACAACCTCTGCTGTTAGTTACATTTTTTATTTTTATGGATAAAAAAAAAAAAGTACTAGAAGAAGTTACTGTTACTTTATGATAAAAATATATCTGGTTTTGAATGGGCAGATTCACCTCCTGTATGTTTGTAAGAAAGTTTACATATACTATGATCTATTTTTGAAGAGCAGAATTTAACCCTATCTTAATGGGAGATGAATGGGGGTTTTTCCATCCTTTTTCAGCAGTTTTAGTTTGGCACTTGTTTAAGGTGTTATTAATGTGCACATTCAAGACAGTCTAGAGCTCTCAGTAGTTCTCTATTATGAAATGCCTTTTTTAGCATGCAACAGCTTCTGCCTTGTATTCACCATCCACTTTTAGTGGTCTCCCTGTTATCACTTCAAATATTTTCCAGGGAGTGAAAAAGGAACAAGAATGCTCAAAGAAATGTCTTCTTCTCAAACCTTGTGCATTTTCATTAAGATTTCTTTAGCTCCCCACTCCCACACACCTTTCCCCATGAAAGTGAGAGGAATGTGCCTCTGCCAACTATTTATCCTTCATTAGAACTAAGTATAAACTTAAAGGGACAGTCAAGAAATGCAAGATGCTAAGACTTAAACATTTGCTTTTTTTTTCTTCTTGGAGAACTAAGACTTTAACACACAAGATGAATGCTGTTATATATCATCAAACTCACTGGCCAACAGGAGCTACACAAAGTGCCAGTGTGTCCAAGAATCAAGAAGTTCATGTTTTTTTCACAAATGAAGCACACACAGAGAAAGCTTCCCCTAGGAAATGAGGTTGGTGAAGTTTCCCCACTCACAAAATCTCTGACAGAAATCCTGTGAAGTTTCAGAAGAGCAAACCTGTACCATTCATGGATGAACTTGTCTTTGATCTTCAATGAAGAAAATAGTGAATATATTAAATCAGTTCCAAGCTGTCTTGAGCATTTTTAACAGTTTTGACTATGCTTACACTGCAAATAACATAATAATGATATTAACCAACACTATAATGCATTTACTCTGTAGCCTGAACATGCAGGTGCAATTCCTATTGACATATCCAGCCTAGCCATGATAGCTGTGCAGCCTGATGGCCCAGCTTGCCCAGTATCCTGTCTAAACACTCTGGCATGGTCCGAGCTGAGCACCCACAATGCTTCTGTCTGTAGCTCAGCTAATTCAATTAAAATCTGGTTTGGATATGATTACCCCAAATACAACTACAGATTCGGGTTGCAGAAAGGCGTAACCTTGAGAACACCCCCACACAAAGTCACACTACCTTAATGACATTGATAATAAACCACTTTAAGTTGCATCAGAAGTAAAATCTAAAAAAAGGATAGAGAGCTACTGATTGCCCAAAGCTAAATATATGAAGATTCACCAAAACACAAGAGATTAGGAAAGACAGGACACCACACAGGTTGCCTCGGGTTTTCAGCTACTTCCAGCTTTGACTTCATGGAATGTTTCTTCAAAGTATTAGAAAATACTTGTTTCTTTGGTTACTGTTCCTCCCTGAGACTTCAGGGCTTCTTGCTGTTTCACCAACAAGATGGAAAGAGAACACCAATTTTACCAAATTAAAAATTACGAATTGCCAAAGCCTTGTTTCACATAGATACCTACTGGGGAGAAGTTATGAAAATGTGATGTTATTCATATTGTCTTTTATTTTCCTATCTCTAACTTTTAGCATGTCTTAGGTGAAACTTTTTGCCTAGAAAACCTTACCTGATACAAATTAAAGCTTTCCCAACTAGGAAGGAGCCCAGTGCTGGGGTGTTGCTTATGTTTCCCTGATGTCCTGACAGCATCTGGGGAGCTGGACACATCTCCTTGGTGTCCTGACAGCATTTATGTTCACTTTCACAGAATGTGGCTTTCACCCTCTGCATACTGTGAACATGAGCTTGTGCCATCTCCTGAATCTCTGGCTACTTTCTGCACAGCAAGAACACCCTTTGAAACCATCACTGGTAAGGCTTCCTGGGATTTTTTTTCTGTGTTGAAAGTTTTACTGGTTTAGACTTGAGACAGAAGACACTCTCAGTAGAAATATTTTGAAGACAAAATAAATAAAAAAGAAAAAGTGGAAAGGAGTCAAACAGGCAATTATTTGTAATTGAAAAAACTATTGATTTTCCTTTTGATACATAGTCTAAATTATCCCTCAAGAAAAGTAGTAATGCATCTTTAAACAGATTTATTGGTCCTAGCTGTAAAAAAGTGGCTTATTTAACTTCAGTGCCATCACATTTTTCTGTTTTCTTTTGATACAGAGATGGAATGTATATGCAGACACTGGAGAGGTTTGATTCAGGGATCAAAAAGATTCCAGGTCCTGGAGGCCTCTAGGACTCTTCTGTAGCTTTCATTTTTTCCCTCATTTTCCAGTTTGCAGGTCCCCAGCTCCCCACCCCTCCTGTCTGTCTGTCTAAGGAGCAGCCTGCTCTGTCCCACACATCCAAGCTTGACCTTCAATGGGAGGCACAGGGGTCTGCCACAAGATCTCTGCACTGTTTTCTACTTGAAGTTGTCTCACATACACTGAATTTCTGAAGGCAAAAAAGTCCTTCAAATCAAATCCAAGATTATAGTATTACCATAAAATAATAATGCATTGTCAGGACATCATACTGATAGCCATCTACCAACCTGCTACTTCTGCAGGCTTGTTTTTTTTCCTGGCAATCCTAAAAGTTCATCTGTAAAGGTAGTCCATAAACCAATGTTATGCAAAAGGAAAGCAAAAGACAGAATTACAGTGTGTTACAGTATAAAAAACCTGCAAAATGGCTATGATTTTCCAAAGTATAACCATGTGTCTGGCTGGCTAGCTGGATGGATGGATGGCAGGAGAAAAACTGCATAGTTCAATTGCCAGTGGAATTTACACAGGCTCTGTTTCTGTGCTTTTGAGCCTCAAGTTCAGGTTTACCTGTATTTGCTAAGGTGCAAGTCACAGCAGAAATTTACCCATAGAAGGATGTTTCTGTATTCCCAGCATTGTTTCCTTCTCCACTCTTCCCCGAGCCTGTTTTGTGGAATCTAATGTTACAGATGCACTCACTCTTCAAGCAGTCTGTGCTGGGAGTACTATTCTATTAGTACTCTTTCTTCTATCCATGACTTGTGTGCATAAACACTGTGGGACCCTGATACACCCCAAAACCTCAATATCAGTCTGATTGATGCATTCGGGGTAATTCATTCAGGAGTTTCTAGGGAAGATCTGATAGACGCTCAACCCACTCACAATGATCTCGTTTCCTTTCCTCAGGAAACCCAGGAAAGAAGCCACAGTCTGCATCATTGGAAATGTTGTCTCTTGCAAATACATGCTATGGTGCTATGGAAAGGCTTCATACAACTATTATGATTTTCACCAGTCTCTTACAAGAGGAAAAGCATGTATATAATTCTCTGTGAAATAATGGCTTTGTGCTAGGATGGCAATTGGGTAAGAAAAGAGTGATAAACACAGATAAGGTCACAAATACTTGTTCTGGGAGATGAAAAGCCTATCATAATGTGATATTGCTGATATCCCAGTGATATTCCTGTGGGATACAATAAAATGTACAAAACACAACGGCAACAAGGGACTTTAAATATTCAAAGACTATATGACCAAAAGCTGGCTCCAGCCAGTCAATATGATGATAATGTGTAAATACATATACATGCACACATGCATGGATGAGCAGCAGTGATGTGCTGTTATGTGTCAGCTACTGCGCTGGGACCCTTGGACACAATGGAGGATAGGAGCACCAGTACTGGAGCAGAGAAGATGGGAGGAAGACTATTTATTATTGTAAGGGTCCATGACAATATCACTGTGTAAAACTCAGGATGAAATAACAATTCCATGCTCTTTTTCTCTCTCATACTCAAGGACCTGCATGCACACTTGAACTCTATAGACACCTGCAGAGAGCAGGTGTATGGGCAGGACAATTGTGTGTAGAAGGCTATGGGCAATAAAGACTTTTTGTTCCAAAAACAGAAAGACAAAATTGAATGCTCTGGTCCATTGTTTTATCCCCATTTGGTGAGAGAAATACCAAGCAGAGGATATAATATGGCTTATAATAATTTGGAGCTTTCTTCTGCACAAAAAGTATCCTTCTTGCTGAAGAATACTAATAGAAATTCTACCTCATTCCCAAAAAGAAGCAAGAGAGAGGTTGGGCAAAAAGTGCCTGTGGTTTCCCTTTTGGCCCTGTGTGGAATGTGCTGCTTGTGTCCTGGCCGTACCAGGATTTCTGAAAAGGTCACAATTCACCCTCTGTTTCACTTTTCCAAGATGTATCAAGCAGCCCTCAGTCACTAAGGAGGGTCTGACCCAGATTTCCTCCCTTTCTTCTTAGCTCTTTGTCTGTACCTTTAGAGCATCTACTCCCCAGGCCAACTTTCTAAGCCTCATCGTCTCCCTCTCATATGCCAAAACAATCTTATTGCTTTCAGGTCTTTTCCTCCCTTTGATCTCTCCTTCTCTATGGACATATTGCCCTTCTCTTTCTTTTCTTGCAGATCCCCATTTCTCCTTTCCTATAGATCCTCCAGGTTGATTTCTCCCTTATTCACATCCTTCTATTCCCTCAGGTTTTCCCTTTATAGACTCAAGACCCAAATCTCTATTACGAAGTCTTCCATTAGTGAGAGTGGGGGAGGGAACAGGGAGAAGGTCTGCAGCTTTTCCAAGTGTTGTGTTGTTGTGAATACTTCCCTTATTGTGCCTGTCTAAAATTTAGTTTATACAGGTGGCAGAATGAAATGTGCCATCTCATAATTAGTCCCACATGCACTGCAGGCAATTTATCATCAAAACAATCAGCAGTCACCATTTGATTCAATGAATACCAGAGATTATCAGAAAATTGAGCCAGGAGAAAGGAGGAGAATAGGATAGAGCACTTTGGCTTTCGTAAATTCCATTTTTCTTTTTCCCCACACCCCCAAAAATAGCATTTTCCCAGAAAAGTAGTGACCAGCCCAAATGGCTCCATAATGAATCGATTCACAGGAAAGCTGTGGTCTTGGCCTTTACAACCTTTCTTTACCTCCAAAGTTGTTGTATTGGACTTTCTTGTATACTTAATAAACTGCTTCAATAACAGCAATCAGCACAAACATGCAATTTCACTGGTGAGGAGGATATTCTCTTTCTTAGCTGAACACTGCTGCTGCTCCTTTTCGTGATGGCAAGACAAACTGCTATGCCTCTTTCGTGCAAGAAAATGCAAACAGAAAACCTTGGGCACTCCTTCATACATATACACATATGCAAACACACATATGCAAATGCATGTGCAGTTTCCCATACAGGCACACACGTGTGCATAGACAAGGGTGTCAAATGCCCCAGGCAAAAAGAGGGGTGGAGACAATTCCCCGCATGAAAGCTGAGGATGATTATAGTATTATTTACTGTCAGACCTCAATGCATCACTGATCCTTTTGATGGAGAAATCAAGTAATTAATGGGAAAACAGGATGCCACTAAGCTCTAAGAAAGTGCTGAAATCTAAGCATTGGAGTAATCAGGATACAGTGGGCAAGGAGAGACAGCAGTAGCCCCATGGTCCTGCATGAAAGCATGTCTGTCTCTACCCTACATTAGGAAGTGTGGAGATATTTTATCCTCCTGCAAGGCTATGCAGGAATGCTTAGTGATATGGGGCTCACTTGCCTCATATCATGAAACCCTGCACTACAAGGCATAGCCCCCAGCATGGTCTCCAGCAGACAGAAGCAAATAAGGATCCCTGATGTTTCTTTGAGCTTCTTGCTACACACCAGTTTGAGAAATTAAATAGTGGGAAAACTAAAACTTTTCTCCTACAGTCTCCCAAGGACTTCTTGGTGTTTCCCCTTCTGTGCTTCAATAGCTGCAACTCTTTCCCACCCCACCCCTTTGCACTCCCTCCTCGAACCAAGACACTGCTAAAAAACCTCACGAGCCAGCCTTTAAAATTTTTCCACCATATGTTACAAACTGATCATTACAGTCTATGAGTCAAACTGAGTTTACTTTTTAAACAAACGATGTGTCAATAAGAAGAATGGACTAATGTTAGCTTCTATTACCATAGACATGCCTGGAGATGAAGAGTGTTTGATCTATTATTACTTCTTCAGGGCGACTTTCTTTTTCAAGAAAGGCTTGTATTGCTGTGTTCTCTATATCCTCTGCTTCCATTCTATCAATGTTCCTTTTGTTTTAGAGGCTTTTCAGTTAAATTAATATAGTGATCGAAAGCAGAGAACTGAGTTCAGGCTGGGCTTAGATAGTAAATCTACAGTTGCTTGGAAGAGAAATTACACAGCCAGAATGCATTCTTTGAGGTGGAATTTCACAACAGGTAGATGGGTGAAGGTCATGTTATTTTAGCCACAATATAGCATGACCTAAGTGATCATTTTAAAATAGTGCAATGTTTTATTACTGCATTGTTTAACATCAGCTCTGTTACATACTCGCCAAAGGCTAATATGCCTTTCATGTTCTGCTACTTAATACAAAATACCAAATAAAACAAAACATTCCCATATCCCACTCTGGACAGTGAAAATTATCTGATTTTGTCCCAGGTTGCACTCATTGTATGAAAGTCTTCCATGGCCTGAACACGGGACACGGCAAACACAAGATCACACAAAAGGTGAACACAAAATAACTTGACTCATTTCCATGTCATTCAAACACCTCCTTCCGAGCTGACGTGAAACTGGCAGTCCTTTCTTAACTCTTAGCTGGAATGGAGTGATGGTCGTTGGCTGCACAGTACATTACATCTCACCTTACAGCAAAGTGCTATTATCAATAATTAAGAGTATACCCCAAACAAACAAGACAAATAAACAGCAGTCCTTCTCAGCTGCTTTACGACTGGTATTTTTCTCTGTTTCTTTAAGCCTTGACTTTTCTTCTGGAAACAAATGAGGCAACCAGTAACACACAAGCCCTCACTGCCATCGAGGGGGAAGGCAGCATCTGTGTGTCCATGCTGCAAAGGAAGAGCAGCTGATCATCACCCTTCACAGTCCTCACCCCTCTCTCTTCAGTCCTTCCACGTAGTCCCACTGCTGTGGACAACAGAGAGGTCTAGAGCAACATCCATAATCCTCCTCATCTGGAGGGAGGTTAGACAGCATTGCTTACAGGCAACCACAGGGTCTTAGGCATCAGGCACAGAGATTGCTGACCATCACAGAGGTTTCTTACTCCACCACATGGTGCATGGATGGACGTTTGCAGCTCCTAGGTTAGGGTGGGTGCCTAAGAAAGGTCTAAAGATCACTGTAATGGGTCCTGTTGTAGCCAAACAGTAATAAACTGGAAGGCATTTGGGAAAAGTCTCATTTTTAACACCTTTCTGACCTCTATATAGCAAGCTGTGCCAGTAAAGGCTTAACAAAAGGAATAACCAGAGAAGCCTCAGCTCCCAGCTGCATCTAGCAGACCATGGAGACTGTAGAGATGGGTGACTCTCCCACTGTTTTCACACCAGCACTGGTGGGCTATTAACATTGGAAGCAACAGTACCTCACCAATGTCATCACTTAACAATGTAATATGACAGCATCTATAGAACCGATTAGCATAAATCAACATAATACCCACTTTGCAGCATTAGTATTGAAAACTTTCATCTTCAAGTAGTGGTAGGGGGACACAATATATGACGAATTGTAATGATTTTGCTGAAGTGCTCTCACATGACATAATATGTTTGCCCAGTATGGCCATGTGTGACTGTACAGACACACATGTATTTTAATGATGTGCATAATCCTCTAGCTATGCCATTAGTTTCATGCATTCTCCTACCAATAATATGCCAATTTTTCTATGATCTTTTCCTAGACTTGGAGAAAAAAACAAATTTCCAGGAGCTACCACATGGGGAGGTGTGGAATAAAAGGGGGGTGAAGCAGGGAAGATTTNTTGATTTCAAAGCACATCAGCGTGTCTTTCTGTGCCCAAAGGGTCATCATGCATAGAGTCACGTAAATAGAGACTGCTTAAAAAAATAACTCGAGGTCACTCAGAGGCAGACCCCTAGGTTTGAATTACAGATAAACACATTTCAAAGTGCAAACTTTGGAAATAAGGTACAGGGGAGAACAACCTTACATGGCACTTCCATCAATTTTGATAGAGCAGTTTCAATTTTCAGTGTAATAATTCAAAGGTTTTGTGGCTTTCTGACAACACTGAGCTCTCCTTCCCTCCTCCTCATTCTCTGTCCTTCCCTCTAGTGCTCTGCGCACACTCTGAACATTACCTATTTGAAACCTAAATGCTTTATCACATCCAAGCGTATTTTTGAGAGCTCTTCCGAATTCTTCACTTCAGGCAGTGTTTTCCTGAACGTAAGGTCCGTTTGGGGTTAAGGTGGCAGGCACATTTGGCGGTGGCAGGCAAAGTACAAATAAAGCAAAAGTACTGTGCAGTGCATGAGAGCAATCCTCCTCCTGTCCTAAGGGAAAATCTACAAATACTCTAGACTCTACAGCAGCTGAGGATGGGCAAAGCCCCCCATTCCTTCACTAGCAACAACGAGAGGGAAAACCTGAGGAAGATCCTCAAGAATGGTACACTGGTCACTTTCCACTCCACTTCCCCAGATTGACACCCTGTTTCCCAGCATCTGGGGAAGCAGAAAGCTTACCATCGGCCTTGCTAGCCACCACATAGCATTATATCTGCACTTACACTTTCAATCACATTAATGCCAATAATGCAACAATCTTTTTTCTTTTATAAAGGTCTTACCCTGGCTTGTGCATTAACTTAGTTTGCAGAGTTATATATGCACCTATAAAACCTCAGATTAGGCATCTCCACAAGCACAGGCAGACCTGCTGATTTGAAAGAGTCTGAGCTCACAGTTACAGGTCCTTGATAGTGTTGGCCCATTACTGCACATTTTCTAGGGACCGGTGGTGAACAAGATGATTCCAAGAGGAACCTATCTGCATCTTCCACCTTATTTCCCATTGAGCAGCCTCACTCCTTTCTTGCTTCTCCCAGCCAATGTCATAGTATTTCCAGACTGATGAAAAGAAACAACACTGACATATCTCCAAACATTGCTGCTGTGATATTTCCGACCCATTTCAGCTACCATTTCAGCAAGCATTGGGAATGTGTTGTACTGCTCTGAAACGAGACTGTATTCACAAGCTTTCTTTGGATGGTTTGGTGAAACCTGCTCTGAAAACACTGGCAGTTTTGTCCAAAAGAAGCCTGGAGGATTAGGCTGTACGTGATACTCCAATAATAACACCAAAGTAAGGAGTATTTTTAAGGCCCAGTTTAATTTTTGAATGTATCATATAACACACTGCAAAAGTAGCACAAGGTCAAGGAAAACATCCATTATTTAATTTGACTTGAAGCCAAAGTGGTGGTGATGTTGAAGACCACACTTCCCACCCTGAATGGAACTTCCTTTATTCAGTCCTTCCAACTCCATCAGAACTTTCCACTCTCTCTACCTTCGTCCATCTCTCTCTTAGCAAATACATTACCATCTCAGAGGGTTCTCCGTTCTCCCTCTTTCTTTCTTTGCCAGACAAATGAGGAACACTCTTAACTTCTTTATAAGCCACATTTTGTTTCCATTTCTGCCCTTGGCTGCATCTTAACAGCTCCAGGAAAGTCAAAATAGCAGCTATAAGAGCAGAATCTAATCTTAGAAATCAGTGTCATTGTCACCTTAACTCTTCTTTTCAGATAACGTTACCCCTCCTTTCTTGTGCAATAGGATGGTGATTTCACATCAAAGGTAACCATAACAGCATCATGGCAGACATATTTGTCTGTAGGTGGGTTAAAGCAGTTCTTCAGCACTGCGTGCCAACTAATGTTACTACCCACAAACTCTTAAAAAAAATCACTATTTCAGTCATTAAAAAGGTACATGTGAAAGCGAGATTTGCTAAGCCTGAGAGGATGTGATCAATAATTTACATATTACTGGATAACAAGTAAAGAAAACAAAAATAACAGCTTCAGTTTCAGGATATATGTAGCTGTCCTATGAAAGTAAATATATTAAAACATTCCTGCTATATTTTATGACGCTATATAAATATCAAAATACATTTATAAGTTGAAAAGAGAATGTGCCAATTCTAAAATCAGCACTCACAGCACTTCAGTTTATGCAGTTAAATCTCCCAGCTAACAGCATTCTGCAGGCAGTTGCTCTCCTGCTCAGGAGGCAAACCACACGTCTGTCTTTCCAATACCCATGGTAGAAACAGCAGTTGGGAAATGCAGACCTGCCAGAACACATTCAGAGAGAGTAGGGATAAGGGGAGTCATCACAGGCACGAGGTGCAACATGACCTCTGCTGGGTAGAGTAGGGGGAACTTAGATGAAGTAATTCACTACATAATGGCATCATGGCATTGGTGTCTTACTCTTCTCTTGGCGCTCTGGGCTTCTCTTTCCATGCTATTACCTGATCAACGTCCTGAGAAGAAGGTGTTGGCTTTCTTCTTCCTTTTCTGGATAAAAGGGTCAGTATGGAGAAAGGTAGTTTTGCATCCTGTACTGATCTGACCACATATCTCTGGCACCAGAAGTTTGGTTACATCCAACGAAGGGCCACATTGTAAAACCAGGTTAAAAAAGCAATGCCTTCATCAGATGTCAAGGGTGCTTTTACTGAAGCTTCTTGACAGAAACTTTACCAGTACCGCAACCACTTGGCAATACGATACACTTGGCCTCCTCCCAACTGCAGTAAACTAAAGTTTCTGTAACCCCAATGATCGTATGAGTCAAAGGTGGTTTTATTAAACATTTCTGTGAAATGCTCTATGAATTTCCTCAAGTGTCCCCTCAAGGTCAAGAGGAAGCTGGGTCCCAGGTTTTTTCCAGATCTTTGCTTCTCATGAAATCTGGTTATCGTAAAGACGTCAATAGAAAGGGAAGGAAAAGGTCTGATGAACCTGCTCTTTCCTGCCTTTCACTTTGGTAGTATTTTTCTTAGGGTTATGTGTTTTGGACAATATGTAAGGCAAATTTGGCTTAACCTGTACAGATTTATTCTTACATTGTCCAGAAATCATTCATTTGGCATCAAGAGATCTTACTGAGATGACATAGAAAAAGCCATGGTAGAATTATATTGGCATCAGTGGATCCAAGCTTTTATTCAAAGAAATGTGCACCTTGAACCCAAAAGTTTCTCCTAATCCTAAAAAACAAGACCAGAACAAATGATAAGAAATAAAATTTCCTAAAGTCCTTCTTGAAAGATCTTTGGTACTCCATGAAAAAACCTGAGAGGAAAACATGCATCCAGTGATCATTTGATGGAACAGGTCATTGTTTAGCTTTCCCAACCACTTTCTAATCTACTATTTTGAGTAATGACTTGGCAAAGAGTCACCTACTAGAGTCTGTTCTTGAATAAGTCCTTCCACCCGAGAAGATCAAATCCTTTCTAGCCCCAGTGGATGCCTCCTGGCATGGTGGTGAATTAAGGTATTGAAGCTTTGTAGAAGGGTGGTGTGGGTGAGCTGAAGAAGTGTTTGCTGATCTGAGTGGGAATCAGGTCACCTCTTAGCGACCACTGCAAGATGGTGGGGGCAGCCCCAACTCATTTTCCACCAGGTCACAGGGCCAAGCACTGTAGCTGTGCCAGGGAAAACTCCTGAGCATCTTTTCCCCAAATCGAGAGAAAGAGCAACAAACAAAACCAGGCACCGGTTTCCCTCAGACACTGTAGGACAAATGTTTCTACTGATAGTCCCTTTGCAGCCTGCTTTGCCTTTTCTTTTCTTTTCTTTTCTCTCTTTTTTTTTTTTTTTTAACATTTCCAATGCTCCTTCTGCACCAGAGCTTTATTTAATGCTGTTGGCTGGGAGCCCCTGGGAGGATTCCCAGTCCCCTGGGTGGATTCCCGGTCCCTGTACATTACAGTATTATGAGTGTGGCCTCCTGCCTTGCCAGGACTTTAAAGGGCCCATCTGCCCTGTTACCATGGATCACATTGGATATTTGTAATATATCCCCCTTCAAATTACTCAGGTCTTAATTCCCAGTCCTAAACTGTATCCAAAGCTATTTTCTTCTATTCTCTTTGCAGAGAAAGAAAAATATCTAATTTAAATCCAAAGTTTCCCTCTCCCTGTATGCATAGAGTGCATTACTACTATTATATTCTGAAATACAGCTATTTCACACACCAAAAAAATCCTTTTTTATAAGTGCTTTGCTCCCTACTTTTTCCCTTTTCCTTTTATGTTGCATATACCAACAGGGGCCAACTTTATTTCAGTATTGACTTGGATTTTGATGAATATGCTTCTATTTCATTTATTCTTTATTTGTGCAAAAGCTAGGCAGTATTTTTTATATTGTTTCCCACTTCCTTTTTGATTAAACTGTTATATTTGATTTTCCTGAAATAAAGCAGTACAGAGATAGAGAGAGTGAGAAAAATACATCATCCTTGATTCTCTTCTGACTCACAGCTCTGTAAGCCCTGACCCAAAAGCCCACCTTAACTCACTGGAAATAAGTGCCCATGGGGAGCCATCAGAGAGGAAGCTCTTCAGGAAGTGACTACCCAAAGTGCTAACCACAGGAGAATAAGGCTTTTTCCACCTAAAATTAACTAAGCTGCTCAAACAAAAACAGTTAGCCTACTATAATAATAATAGAAGACCCAAGTCAGTCCTTTGAAATTGAATTGCTATGATCAGTATCAAAGATGAAAGACCACTCAAACTTCAGTGTCAGGCAAAATCCAGTCCCTACGAATTCAGTGGAAAGGTTGTATATCTGCTTTTACTTTGCATGTAACTGTCCAAAGCTTTCATCTTCAGGGCTGAGGATTTCCCCATTCTTTGTTTCATTGTAGGGAAAAAGTCTTCCGAGCAAAAAATATTGCCACCTCCAATACATAGGGTTTATATATTAAAAAAGCCCCTTTTTCCTGTGTGCCCACAACAGGATTTAGCAGTAAACTAATGCCAGGATGGTAGCACACCAGTGCCACATGCTAAGGTAAAGAAATTTGTTGTTGCTTATTTGAGCACCCCAGTGGGACATGACTGAAACATCCCGGGTAGAAGGAGGCAGGTAATATTACTATAATTAAGACCATCCAGCATAACCCTGAAAAGTGAACCTGATCCTACAACCCTCATCCACTTTCTTTTGCTCTTCCCTGCTTCCTTTCTCAGCCTATCCATCCTGTAGCCAAGTTGGGTAACCCTCACCTTAAGGCACGTGGTGACTGCTTTGGCAGGCCACCAGTCCCCAAGCTGCTAACTTTCAGTTAAAAATGCCAACAGCAACAGCAAGAGAGACATTAATTTTCACAGAACGACCAGAGGAAAAGAAAAAGAAGATAGTGAACCTTCTATTTTGTTTCTAGAGCAGAAAGCTTCAGGCCAGATGAACTGGGTCACAGGCCATCCTTGTGGTCTTTCGGCAAGGGAATGACAGGCATTAGAAACAGATCCTGCCTGCTGCTAACTATTGCATTTCCCTGCATCTGCTCAAGAAGGAGCCTCATTACCATTTTAGCTGCCAAGGAGGCAAGGTGGATGGGGTTACTTATTTGCATGGAGGCTGCCCCCAACCACAGCCCCCCAATATGTGATGAACCCCCAGCTTGCTCCAAGTGCAGTCATAGCTGAGGTCTGGCTGAGCCCACAGCCAGAGCCCACCTTGCAGACAGAGGAGCTGCCCTTCTCCCCTCCGAGCTGAGAAGCAGCTGGGGAACTGCAACAGGAGCTGGGCTTTGTACAAGCCAAGGAGCCCTGCTGAGAAGCAGGACGTGCGGCTGAGGCCTTGCCCTGAGGAGCACGGTTGTACCTCAGCAAGTTACTGCAAAGTGCAGAAATCACGGCTCAACAAGAGGTAGCACATTCCTGAAAGCCCCAGAGCAGATCGGTGGCCAGGAAGAGAGCCCAGTCTCCCCCAACAACATCCCTTGCAATGTCAGCCTTCATCCTTTTTAAGCTTGTTTTGCCCTTCTAAAGAACCAGAAGTGGCATTTGTGCCTCAGATGAGCCCGTGAAAGGCCTCCAGGCTGTCAAGATATCAGCTGCCATCAATTGTGCTCCCTCTCCTTCAGGTCTCTCTCAGTGCTCCTGCATCCCAGGGCCACCAGCCTGCTCACTTTGCAGACGAACAGCCTCAACTCTGCTGCCCGGCTGCCCGCTGGTGGGGTGTCCTGCCGCTCAGCTGGAAAAGGCGCCAGAACCTTACGACAGAAAGTGACGGCCCATTTATTTATTTGCTCAGTAAAGGAGCGGAATGGTAGATAAAAGTCACCGGTGCAGAAGTGGAGAGGAGAAGGCCAAGCATCCCCTTTTGCTCTGACGTGCTCCGTATCAGGTTTTCACTCCCTAGCCTCTGATGGATAGTTCACACATAAATGCTAACAGACGGGTGAGCACTGCCCTGATGTTCCTTCTACAGAATCAGCAAGCAGAGAAACCATAGGCGTTAATAATGCTGCTGCTGCTGCTGCTGAACACGGGCTTGGCCAGGACTCATCTCTGTGTCAGAGGAAGTGATTTCAGTTCACAAACATAGAAATAACTGAAATATGTATTTCCAAGTACGGCCACAAAGAAGCTTTCTTTGAAACTGTGACTGACCACCAAGGCAGTCAATGCCAAGGTATATTTGAATAGGGATTTCAAGGAACCTGATTTCACCCATAAATTCATAGGAAGATCTAACACTACCATGGGGACAATAAAGCTTTTACAATCTGTCTGCTAAGCCTACAAGACAATTGTAGATTAAGTCATGAGGAAGTCAGCTATCCAGCTGTTATGTAAAGCTTTCTAAAAGGCAGTGACATACATTTAGCAGATATTCCAAAATGAGAACATCAAGATAAAACATTTTTGCAATAGCTCTCCTTGCCAGCCTCTCTCCCTGTGAAGGGAGCAGTGTTTATGGGACCAGTATTTGGAAAAGTAAGCTTGAATAGCAGTGTCAAAGGGTAATTGGCACAAAAGAGATCCCTACATTCAGAACAAGAGGAATTAAGTTTTCTTAAGCACATTGGGACCACAGAGGGCTTGTTGTTGATAGACCCACGAGTGGTAATATTACCAGGTTCACATCAAGGGTCATAGCATGCAGTGAGACAACAGTTCCTTAGAGCAATGAGAGCAAGGTCATGACTCCTGTGTGCAACTGATTGATCCTCAGAGTTCAGATATGTGTGATGCATGGGGGAAAAAATGTGTATTTCACAGCATTCATTTACACTTGGCTTTGAAAGGTTTTTATTGAGGCAATGATCACCTTGCATTTTTGCTTTCCAGTTACTGCCTGAAAGCCAGTGGAAGGATTTTAAATGGTACATGGCCATGGGATTTTATCAGCAGAATGCATTAGTACACAGTTTACATACAAGGTCAAGATTTGCAGCTCATGTCTGGAGACTGGTCCCTAGCTTCCATTCAGCAGAAGCTTGAAACCTTAAGAAATGACATTGAAACTAGGTGCCACCACACCAGGGGCTCAATTCTTAGTTTATGTTCATCACAACCATGAGCAGAAAAGTACATCCAAGTCACATTTCCACTGTATCGATCTTGAACATCAACTCCCAGAATGGACTTCAAGAATATTTAGGACAACCCGAGATCTAACAACATTTCAGGTTCCCTAAATGATACCTTCTGCCATAGAATTCTGCAGTGCCCAATGTTGCTCTTCTAAGTCTAATCCTCAGCACAAGATGCCTTGGTTCCTTGATAGCTTCCTGCCTCTTTGCCACTTGAGGTGGCCTTTTTTCAGGAGGTATACTCAGTTGCCTTTTTAGAGTTTCATTTAATTTTCTGAGGACTGTGGAAAATTTTCAGACTCAAACTTCAAGAAGAAGCCAACACACAACCTTAAATAAGCCTACTGTGCTTGCTGGAAACATCTGGGAAGCTTGGCAGAAGTCATTCTGGATCCTACAAGAGTTTTGAGTCACTTCAAGCCATGCTATGTAGTGTCCAATGGATATCCCCCTGGGTTGCTGACCAGGATTGTACAAGAAGAAACTTATCTGTAAATTTTGAATAAGCCCAGAGGTAGAGCCTTGGAAGTTTGGCCATAGTTAAATGAATACAGCAATCAATAAAGCTTAGCTACCTACTCTCCTACCAGGACTCGGTGGCTGGATCCAGGGAGCTCACTGCAGAACTGCACACAGACTGGATTGCTTTGATCAATACTGGGAGGTGACAATAGTGATACAACACTATTAATGCATATGGCCCTACTGAACCCAACAGAAGTTCTGCCATTTACTTCAGTCAAGCTAGGATTTCATCTAACGTGTCTTTTCCAGCTCCAGTATCTGTGATCCTGAGCCCATTACTAAATTGCCAACGGGATCTGCCAACCATCACAGTGTCTGATTTGTCAAGTACTCTATTTGTATTCACCACATCTCTGTCGTGTAAAGGATTCCAGTAATAAGCTATTAAAGACATTTAACGTTACCAATTTAAAACTGAAAAACACAAACTACTGAGGTGGTGAAGTTGCCAGAAGAGACATCAGGGCCTATGTTAGAATATCTGATTCATGAACTCCTATATGTGTCTGCAGACTGGATAATTATAGCTCCATCAGTGAATAGTGTGTTTATTAGACCCACATTTGGTGTGGTAATAGAAGCAGAATAGAGACTAACGTTATCAGAAGTGTTCACCGAGAGATTGCCATGGTACAAAGGGCTGGCAAATGTGGACAAATAAGGATGGCTTATTAAAACTCAGTTTCTGAGAGAGGTGCACCCATTTTCAATGCAGCTGTCTAATAGCTATGATGCAATATGGTGCAGTAATATTACACAGCAATTAAGGCATAGAAGAGGACTCTGTTATACTGGTTACTTAGCAAAGTGCAAAATTCCAGTTTGACAGTTAATCAGAGATAGGGTTTTCCAGTAGTTTTACTGAAGCAAGGCTTGACATTAAAAGGAGGATCCCAAGTGCCACTTGGTTTTACTAAGTCATTAATGGTGGAGAAAACATAGATAGATGGTTAGTCTCGCCTGGTATCAATTGTCTGTGCATGTTAATGCTTTTGTATTCACAGAGAGAAACAAGTTACAGATGTTTAAAAAATTATGACAAATGAGATAATAGCCCAACACTAGAAGTGGCTGCAATGAATTGCCTTCCAATTACAGGTCTGTTGTGGGACAGCTGGAGTGTATGGAGTGAAAGTTAAGGAAAGGGTGATAGTCCCACTTGGCCCATATGGGGACAATGCAGCAAAAAAGCGTTAAACAAATGTATTGTGAGAAACCTAAAGAGACAACAGTCCAAAAGCCAAGGAAATGCTCAGTTCTGTAAGGTGAAGTGAAGAAGTAGTCATAATAATGAAGACTTTCTGAAAACTTGAAGCTGCTGAAGTTTATCCTCTGTTACAGTTCTTGCAGACTCCTGCCATGATTAACATGCAGCAAACCACTGTGCGCGTGGCTCAGCCTACATGGTTGGAGCAATCCCAGTGAAAGGTTTCTCCTGTCCAGTTCTGTCTCGCATTCTCTGTTCATGTCAAGACTTAAAGCCACCCTGTCCATACACCTCATTGCTCATTGATGGGTCTGACAATAAATTTGTTTGGGGGCTTTTTGTTGTTGTTGTTGTTAAATATTTTTTGAATTTTCAGCAAGCTGAAAGGCAGAGGCAAGCATTGCTTTGTGTCAAATTCTGTGTCTAGCGTGATTCAAAATCTTCATCTACTTTGGGAGTTTTTTCTGCATATCTCTTTTTTTAATGAAGTACGTTTTTGGAGAAAAGCATCCACTTAAGCAATATTGAGACACTTTAATTTGGGCAGGGATCAGATGACTCCAGGGGTACCTTCAGTCTATTATTCTGTAATTCAAAATGTCAAAAAAATCTTTCAGAAGTCATTCAAAGCAATCAGGTGAATTGATAGAAATACATCATTTTTTCCTGTTTAACTAAATCTATATATTTCAGGATGAAAAATTGACTGCAAATTTTCATCCAGCTCTAATTGAAGTTTTTCTCTAAAAACATTCATAGAAATACACTTTTGATTTTGCCCCTCCAGGAAATAACCTGTTTGCAAGTCAATTTATCAAAATTACACTTTCCAATACAGAAAATAATAAGGTATTTCAGATACCTCTCTTGCACCATTTTTAAAAGCAGTAGAATTAGGAAGAGGAGAAATGAAAGAAAAGACAACAATATATTTTAGAGCTTCTTTAAGTCTTTAGAACCAAATTCTTCATCAGAGCTCTGTTTTCATCACTAAATCAATCTGATTTTTCTTTCTGTGGGTCGTACAAGTTCAGATAAACTTCAAGAAGTAACTTATGTCACATTGTTTAACTATATAAAGCTTGTTTAACAAAATGTAAAAGGCATCCAAAAACTACTAACACACAGTAATATATCACCATTAAACATTTGAAAATGATTTATTCTTTTTAAGAAGAGAAAAAGACCTAGCTACACTTAATGTATGTTAACTCTCAATAGAGTTTTCACTGGACGGCTTCTTGGAAGTCAGAAAATAATCTTTTACACAAAACTTTGATATATTTCATTCAATAAAAATAGATATATTTGGAGTTATTTATGAGGCAATGCAGCCAACACAGATTCTTTTGTTTATTTAATTAATGTTTGGACAGTGCTTTGCAAGCATAATACACTATTATTTTTAGTACTACTTGTGCATACAGCATTATCAGCAAGATATGAATAAAATACTCTCAGCTTTGCAAGCAATTTTCTTGATTAATTTCTTTGTATAAAGCAGCAGAGGGAGCTCATACATTATTTTTAGTGTATCACACAAAAATGATAAATTACATGTGCACACACATGTGCACGCACACGCACGTCGAGGTGACACAGACCCATGTATGTATGTACACGTGCAGTGGGCTCTGGGAGGAACTGCACAGCTCCAGTGGCTGTGCCTGCACTAGTCGTGCAGACCAATAGGAGCAGATATGTACAGCGAAAGAGTTGGAAGAGAGCACCACGTGTCCACAGCACACATCTTTCAGGGCAGTCTTTCTGGACTACCTGCAGCCTGGTCCCATAGGCTGATCTGCTCATTTGTGGCTTGAGAGTGTTCAGTGGGCTCACAGAGTGCTTTTTCCAGATGTATTTTACCCAAAAGTAACCCAGCTGGCATGTTCTGACATTCCTCCAGGACACAAACCTAAGCTCAGCTGGTGGGGTGATCAGGGGGCACACATCAACATGCATCCCAACCAGGTCACCACTGCTAAAACTATATTAGAAACTTCTCTGTACCTGACCTGAGCTGATTTTCAGGTGTGTAAGAAATTAGATGGATGACTTCAACTGAGGCAATTGTGCTCTTCCTGAGTGGCACATTACACACCTACATGCTTTTTTGAATTTCCTCCTCAACCTCTGTAGTTTTTGCAAGAGATGTTTAATGCTGGGGGTACACTGGGAAAGAAGTGCTGAAGTAACTTAAAGGACTAGACAAACTTCCTAAAATTTCCTGTGTCTGGTTGAAGGAGCTCTTGGGAATGTAGGCCTTCAACTGGCCCCCTAAAATCTGCAAATCTGAGGTGTAAGGAAGGCTTAACAGAGTTGCACTTAGCAACCTCTAGCACTCCCTGGAAGTAACTTTTATTTCCTTTAAGAGTATGTAGCATATTTCCTAATCAACATGCTGGGCCAGCCAGTGCCTCGAGAGCATGGTTTGGCTTCCCTAGATACTCCTATGAAAGTCTAGGAGGAAGAAATATTTGGTGGATGGCATGGGGACTGAGCTCCAGTGGAGTGCACAGCCATAAGGACATGGTTAGTCAGATGGAGTATCCCGTATCTTCCCATACACAGAAGAGCACCGTTGAGGCCAAAGACTGGAAATAGTGGGAAAAATGACCTGCTGATACCTTTTGCTTCCAGACTGGGCACAGACATCGTGGCTTGAAGCTTTTGCCTCCAGATCTGAACTAAGAAGTCATGAAAGTGCCATAACTGGATTGAAAAAAAAAAAAACAGCAGAGGTTGGAATACTGGAGAAGTGTGGGGAGGGATGGGAGTGGGGAGACGGGGCACAAGGAGGGAAGATGAGATGATGAATGGCTCAAACACTTTGTGGTTTCAAAATAAAATCCCTGTTTGGTGTGGGGCTTGAGGCAAAAGGAATAGATTTGAGAATTCCTTGTCATATCCAAACCAGCTGGCCAAACTCGTAGTAAAAAGCCCATAAACCATCATTGTGAGAGAGGGAAAACCACATTGGTTTTATTTGTCTGTAGAGCAATATGTGTCATCGTATAAATAGTAACTAATAATAATAACATGTGCTGCAGCACTTCTGTGATATTTTTCAATAATTACTGTTGTTGTAAAAGAGTTTAGTATGAAGTAAAACATCTCTACAAGGGAAAAAATTGCTACCTCTTTCCCTCCGATATTTGTGCAACTGAATTAAAAATATGCGTATACATTGAGTCAAAAAAATGTTAGCCCAAGTCCAATTCTAAAATCTCAATCTGAACACCCTGAAAATTCTCTCAGCTACATTCTTCTCTCATATGTTACGAGGATTTTTATTTCCTTTTAACAGCAGTAAATCTTCAAATGAAAGAGGCTTATATTGCACATACCATTGCGAGACGTGCTCATGATGTAACATCAGAATGAACTATTTTTTAACCTAATATACAACAATTTAGCACCATTAGAAGAACATAAAACAGATAAAAGTATAGCTTTTACAGCCATTCATCAATGGCCTTTTTTTGAAGAGTGCAGATACCTCCTCAGGCTAAGCATACATCTCTCTATTTCACATAAATACACAAAGTGACAGGGCTTCCAGTCAAAATAAACATTTGCTCAGCGTATACCTGATTTCCACCCATTTCATTCAACAGGAAAGATACCGAGGTTAACAAACACGCTAATCTCTCATCTGCTCTAGGGATGAGGATGTGCCATATCCACCAACTTGTGATTGAGTGTGTTCACAGTCTTCTGTTCTTGTGCACTTCCATGCCTTGTATTGGTACTATTTAAAAGACAAACAGACAAGCAAGCTTTAAGGTGGATCCAGCAAATATCACTTGCAGTTTTTAGAAAATGAGAATGGCTCAGGGCAGAGAGGGCAATGTCTCAGGTTCATAGCAGAGCTAGTAGTGAGAAGGATTGTTGAAGAAAGCATCGTGTGGGGGAAAGTGCAGCACGAGGTGACGTAAAGATGGTATCATTGCTCAAGAAAAAAATGTACACATGATATTCAACAACACAAAGCAGCTACAATTCAGAGCTAAAGTGGTCCAAAACTTTTGAGAGTCTGAGGTACCCAAATATCACCAGATTTGAGGAAAACAGTGCACCTAGACCAGAAAGACACTTTTTGCAGTCTTGGCTCTGGCTGCACTGCCTCAAATCCTCTGTGGAAGGAAACATGGTCCTGCTGCCTCAACCTGTTTCTCCAGCAGTTCAGTAGCTGGAAGGGGAGTTGAACACAGCTATTTTACCTTCTGGGGCAGGCCTCATTGATCATCACTGCACCCATGACCATCAGGGCTGGCTCCCTTGCCAAACACAGGCCGAGAGGATCTACAAGATCCCCTCTGAATTCCACGCCTGGCTTGCCAAGCCTATAGTCTGATGCTTCACCAAGTGAAATATATGAATTGGACACTTTGGTGATCTCACACTAGGATTTCATTCCACTCTACTGAAAAAAAAAAAGTAGATTGAGGTGTTTTAACAGTCATGATGTTTGTCAAACCTGATTAACAGATTATTTTCCACTGACATCACTTCTGTATTCTATTTACAAGCTAAATAGCCCAGCCACTCAATTGATAAATGCTCGTTTTCCTCTATCTTAATTAACTAAATATTCTTTTACTTAAACAAGCCTTCATTTTTCCATAGACATAGTAATAGATCCATTAGCAGGGTCTATCTAAGACCAGGGATCTTTTATTTATGAGGACAAGTCCAAATGGTTACTATTTTTTAATGTTTTTATTTTCCTTGATACTGTACACCATGTAATGGCTTTGGTCCAAACAGTAATCACACAATGGGTGCCGTTCCTTCTTTCTTGACCTATCACACTTCACATGATTTAATCCATTGTTTTGGATGTTGCTGATGATTTATTGTACAAAAAATGTAAATGATCTGGATGGCAGATGTTTTATATTTTCTGACCATTCATTTTCAGTGGGAATGTAATTAAAATTTATGAAGTGTATCTGCTGAATTGCATTGGCAATTGATGATCTCCTCCAGTGCTGTCTGTCTGGAGATGATGAGTGATTGTGGACAGTGAGATGTGTTGACAAGGGCAGAAACAGACGTGATGTTACTGTCATGAGTGAGGCTACCTGCAAAAAGGCTGCCGGTTTTTTTCTTCCTTTTTTCCCACAGGAAGAAGGTGGCAACCAGAGCTGTCTTTCTTCTTGCAAGACAGAGTACAAAGCCTCTGCATACTCCTGAAAGCTGTCACTCTTCACAAGTGCAATCTCTGTCTCTCTCAGCAATGGGCATCTGGAAGCCACGATATCACTTACAACTACCCATGTCAAGGATATTAATTAAATTCCTGATGGCCACCCAGAGAAGCTAATGAGTGTAAATTTCACAACATCCCAACTCATAAGGCAGAGCACTTAACCTTTTCAGCGTTGATATCCTTCCTCCAGGAGGGAAGCAAAACAGAGAGCTGTTTGCCAAAGGAGCATGCTGAAGAGGAAGAGGGAGAGGAAGAGATGCTTGGTCTGCCACGGTTTGAAATAGAAACGAACTGGAACCAGATCTGCCAGATTTAAATATCCCACAAGCCTGAAACAGAACAGGAAGGATTGTTTGCAGAAATGAAATCCCAGGTAGCATTTTGCACAGAGTCCTTATCACGATGAAGCTGAGTGGATCTCTTCACCTCAGCCTCTTCCAGCTTCACATGCAAGTCCAGCAGCTCTGGTCTTAATCCCTGTGAGCTATACTCACTGGGCTTTGACTTTTCCCTGCTTTTGACATAGCATATGTCTTACTTTTCTGAGTACTGTGGAGGAGACTATAGAATTGCTACTGCGCTACCATACAGTTCCCTCTACAATATGTGTGCAAACAACTTAAATTAGCTGTAGTGAGTAATGTAAGTGCTATAGGACCAACAATTGGACCTGGGGTTTTCTGACACCCGTCCTTATCATTAGGTTTTTTGATCACTTGAATATTTTAAGTGCTTTCCTAATCTGCAAACCTCATTAAGTATATCCAGCATTAGACAGTAATAAAAATGCCTTCACTCTTAAGTCACACAGCCACCTCATTACCAGAGGCTGGTAAATGAAGATTTTATTCCAAAAGCAAACCCCAAAGGTAGTTTGTCACAAGTGCCCCAGCCTCAGTCTCACTGCAGTTAATGACACTACTTCCAATGAATTCTGTCAGGCAAGGTGGGGTCCAAGTGAAGGTGATTGTAGCTATCAGCGATGAGCCCTTCTCCTGCTGAAGTCAGTAGGCATTTCGCCATTTATTTCAAAAGCCAGCATTACAAGAACTAATCCAAGCTTCAGGCCTGGTGGTTATTGTGACATTTGAAAGTATATGATTCAAAACAGGCAAGGGATTGAAGTGGCAGGTGCAGCAGATGGTCAAGATCCTCTTACACAAAGGCATTTTTGACTCATTCGTGAACGCTCCCAGCTCCGTCGCTCCTGCACGTCCCTGACCTGTGACGGGGAACTGTGGCAGGAGAGAAGACAGAATGAGATAGGAATGGGGACATAAGGTTGGTTAGACAGATTTTAGAAAAAAACAAGGAGTAAAACAGTCTCAGCAGTCCTCATCCTACAAGAGGCTTAGCAAATACTGCAGAACTCTGGGAGCCAGGTTAAGCTCATCTTTTGGTTTCATTGTTGTCTTACTGAGTACCTCAGTTTACCTGTCTGTACTCTTAGGTAATGTCCCTTACCTGGCTTTGTATGCCAAAACTTCATTCATTAATGCTGATGTCAAAGAGGGCATTCAGCACCTCACAGGAGGCCGAGTGCACCTGCATTAGTTAGCCATAAATCATGGGAAACAACACTTTGAAGTGTCAGAGAGATTTAATGTGGGATACAGAACAGAAGGGGAATGTGATGAACTGAGCCCCAAGCCCCAAATAAGGAATTTAAAATGCACCTTCCCCTTAAAAGTGTCAGCAAATGAAGAAAAAGAAGAGCGAGGGAGCCCCAAAGGCAGCAATTTTGAATGCTTTAGTTTTCTCTATTGACTTTAATTAAGCTCACCCAGGATTGCAGGCCTGTCACTTGGGGAACCTTTCCATAAAGAAAAAAGGAGTTTGCTCCCCAGGTGGGTTTTCCCAAGTTTCTCAGGCTCTTACCACAATATATTCCTGGCATCCATGACAGGGTCGTCAAAAATAATAGCTAAGGAATTCACTGTCTGTCATTCCAAAATAATTATGTATGGGGCTTTACTTGCACTCGAGATAGGTTATATATTTCATTGAGAAAATCTATGTAGACTAAAATATGTATTTATATGTATACATGTGATATATGGAGGTTGCACAGATTAACAGGCAAATAAAGAATATGGGGGAACAGAAGTCTGTAAACATGCATGTGAACCATGTTAAAAAAGTGGGCAGAGAGAAATGTTATTCTAACATTTGTTAATTACAAAATGCATTAATGTTTTATTAGCCCTTTACGAGTAATTAATCACCTACTTGAAAGTAAAGTTCAGGCTTACAAACGCATCATGGAGATCATCCCCTAAATATGAGCCAAGTTTTAGGGGTCAGACAGAACCATAGCAAAGAGAGCAACATATTCCTCTTAGCTGGCTGGAAAGGATTTCTGGTGCCTCAGCATCATGCCAGTGTCTACGTATACAAGAGCTTTTGGGTGCTTGCAAAGTCAAAATAGCGTGGGGGAAAAAAAAAGAGAAGTGAGCTTGCAAGCAGAAGGGGAGGAGGTAGTATACTCAGTGGTATTCTTCAGGTGCACAGTTTGAATAAAAATGCAAAACAGGATGCTCCCATTCAGTAAATATTATCATTTTTATTCACTCATTAATTAAGTTGCTTAATTGCTGCTGTCAAAAGACTCTTGAGTTTGTGACTGCGGTTGTTGCACTGTTTTGATAGTAGCTGAAGGAGGAAAAAGGCAGTATCAGTCGGCTTGCTCTTTACCTGATAAAAAGGAGGCACTGGTGATAGGAGATCATAACGAAGCTGCAGAGTTTACACATAGAAAAACATAGATATTTCCAGGAAAAAGAGGAAGGGGGAAGGTCAGCTTTATGAAATACGTCAGAGGTTATTTCACTGGTGTGATTGATGCACCATAGCTTGAGCATTACCCTTTCATTCATTACTCTGAAAATCACTTTAATGCAAAATATTTCTCCTGTTTTAATCTAACTTCCCCATGAGGGACCAGAAATGGAAGTGGACTCAAGCCATGCCAGCCAATACAATTATAAATATCTTCTTCTAGACCTGTTTCCAAAGGATTATTTTAAGATGGTTTAGGAACCATATATTCCAGGGCAATGCTTATGGTATATTATGCATATGTTTTTGAGACACTACCTATTCATGCCAGGATGATGATCAAGGATGGTGACCGCATCACTCAAGACGTTCTTAGAATTGATGCCACTTTACAATAGGTATCTCGCATCACAATATCACAATGATGAAGTGCTGTGGTCATGATACATGAAGATGTCCGTGCAAATACCCAGTGTAAAAATGTGACTGATCCTGCTGACATGGATCAGGACAATCAAGAACCATTTATTGATCCTAATTACTAAATCAACTAAATGGAAGACAGCTTTCAGAACAGATTGTTGGGAATTGGCTATGGTATATCTGGAGTCAGATCATTACGTGCATGTCTATGCCTATAAGAAGGACTAGAGATGTTCAAGGTTATGCTCACCTCAGTCTGGCTCATGAGTCACAGAAGGAAAGACTATTTCACACAGACAACTAAGCAGGAAGAACTGAGCAGAGAGACGTTAAGGCTAGGATGATGGAGCTGGTATGTAGCCACTGATTTTACCTTATGGCTGAGAAGAAAACATCAACTCAGTTCAAAACTCAAGATTACAGTTAAATCTATAGGTCCATTCTCTTCTCATAACCCCTCTTTTTCAGTCCTGTGTAATGGAGGTGAGCACTTCAGGAGCTTATATCTGCTCAGGAGGGAGAATTCTGCTTCATGCTGGAGCTACCTTACCCACGCATGGAGGGGAGTACAATGAATTGTGGTGGCCTCTCCTGTGCACCGTGTGGAGACTGTCACAGCAGGGTCTTACTTTGAGTTTTCAGGTGTCTTACGTTGCTCGTACTGCTGGCTTGGATAAATTTCAGAGATAGGTTATTAAGGCCCCCAAAACTCTTTGACCAATTGAATTCTTGGAAAGTCTTTCATCGCATCTCAGTCTGTCCCAGATACACTTGCTAATGTCTTCCCCCTTCTGCTGAGAAGAGACTATACTTTATGTTAAATTGTGCAACACATTTTGTAATGTACATAAAGACCCTCCAGGAGAGAAGCAAATCTAGTACGCTGTTGTGAACATCTCCTCTCCAAAACTGAACCTAGATTTTCTGAGTTGAAAGGCTACTGGCCTACAGCATCACATTGCCTTAGCTGTCAAGTTTGTACAATGCTTACAAGTTCCTTGAAAAAGAACAGCAGCATTATTTCATGATTTATAGGCACTTGCTGCATTCATTGCTTTCAATTGCATTAGAATGAAAGGAAAAAGCCAAACTGCTATGAAACAGCCTATTCTACAGATTAGAAGGTGTAAGCAAAGGTAAGTCTTCAAACATTTCAAACCTCCAAGTTACTATTGAGCCAAAAATCATAAACCACACCCATTCATATTATCCTATGAGGCATAGCCTCTTTAAAATCTGCAGGCCCAGGAAATTCAAGGGTGCTGACTGATGAGCTGGGGCAGCTTTACCTTGGGATAAGCTGAAAAGGTTGGCAGCTTCAGCTGTCTACCCTGCTCCCAGTGTCCAGATGTCTAAGCTGCTTGTCAATCAGCTCCCAAAACACTGCAGTGTACGGGGCAGCCTTTTCACTGCAATTATCAATGATTTCGATTTGCCTTAAAATGCTTCACTGTAAACACTAGCTGATCTCTATGGAGGATGACACAGGATAGAAAGAGGTAGCTCCACCACTTGTTCCCATACAGTTGGTCCCCAGCAGTCAAAGTCCCGATGTGCTTAAAGGTACCCTGTGTTCCTCACTGTGCTTTTACAGAAACAGCCAAAGCACTGAAACATGCATTTCATTGCAACACAAACTTAAAGCATACGCAAGCTGCTTTTCCATAGAGTTTTTGCCATCAGCTCCTGGAATTGTCTGGTATTAACAGGAACTGTATCCCGATGCATCTTTCTTTCCAGATCTGACAACCTGCAACACAAGGTTAGAGCACCTGAGCACTCATCTTGCTGCTCCAGAACACAGGATGCTGAGGTTGCATCTCAATATACCTCCTGTCCCTGTCTGTGAATGCAGTGGTGAACATATACAAGGAGTTAAAATGTGAAGAAACATAAGTTTTGCCTCCTTTTCTCTTATACGTGCAAATGCTTTTTCTTTTCCTTTTCTTTGACCTTCCTTATATTTCTTGTCATGCCATCTTTTGCTGCTTTTCTCCTGTCTAGAATCTCCTTCATCCAACCCTGGAGAGCAGAATCTACAAGAGTCACTGTGAAAGGACAATGGTTTTCAGAAGAAAATGCTGCTTCTTAGCTCTTTCCAGCAGAGTTTCTCAGCTGTACTCTGAAGCTTATTTAGGCATCTCTTGTCAGTGACCAGCAGATAAATTATGCTCTGATAAAAGGAGAAATGACCCAAAGGAAGTGTCGTGGTTTGACAGGAAGGGACCTAAATTTAACTACAAGAGAAAGCAGGTGATGTAAGTTCTTGATATAAGTTCTCCAACAGCCACCTGGACCTGAGTAACTCCTTAAGTAATTCCCTGATATAGCAGTGGTAGGCTCTGCCTAGAGACAGTGTAATAAATTGCCGGAGCACGTTATTCCCTGAGGACCCAGACAGCAAGCACATTGAGAGCTTCCTTNAAAAAAAAAAAAAGCACAGAAGTTCAGCTGCTGTCCTTGGGCTTCTGTTTCCCTAATGCTTCCCCCGGCACATGTAAGACCAGGCAATTCAGAAATGGGAACTGGCACCCTCTGCGCCCTTTGTCATATGTGCTGGGGATGTGGGTATGATCTCCCACCCCAGTGATGGCTTCCAGAGCCATCAACAGAAAGCCACCACTCACTCCTCCAAAACAGAGGGGACATCCCCATCTGACACCAGAGGAGGCCCCAGCGTGGATCTACAGTTTCCCTTTGGTTTGTGCTGCCAGAGTGGGCAGAGAGCAGCAATGGGGTCTGAGAGGGAGAGCCCTGGGAAGGTCAGGAGGGGCCAGGTCAGGAGGAAATAAAAAGATTAAATTGTTAAAGGGTGGCTGCACCCTCCAGCATGTGACAACATTCCCACTGGGGTTCAGCTGGTGAGCCTCCTCAGCTGGGTGTTTCAGGTGAGGGGAGGCAGAGACAATGCTGTGGAGCTGAAGGCAGCCATCCTCCAGCATTGCTCCTGGCATCTGATGTGGGGCTGGAAATGAAGTGGAGGCAGGTTATGAGGCCCATGGGCCCTGCAGAAGCTCCATTCTTGCCTTGGTGCAAGTGTGGGAGTTGAAAAGGGGGTCAGGGGGTGAGGGAGAGTTCAGCCCCAGGCTGAGCGATGGCCCTGCCCATGCAGGAGGGGGACGTCCTCAGCCCCCAAGAAGAGTCACTGGAGGTTCATCCCGCCGGGGAGGAATTCCTCCCAGCAGTAGCCGTCCCGCTGATGAATCGCCCCGCAGACAGGGCTGCCGGGCTGCGCGCCCTCCTCTCACGCAGCTGTGCTCCAGCCCCCCAGATGTGCTCCGCCACCCACCGCGGCCATGACGGGAGCCCAAGACGAATGAGAGGGATCAGGGGACGACTCAGGGGGAGCCCGGGACACCAGGATTTGCTCATAGCTTCATTCACCCGAGCTCACCCAGGAGGGACAGACAGTACTGTAGCTACAGGGCTTCCTTGGAAATCCACTCTCCTTGCTCCACCTGTTGCTAAAGGGAGCACAGTGAGCAATCAATCCAGGAGTTTCTGGGAGGTTATCTCTTCAGTCACTTAAAAAGGCACCTAAAGTTTTATTTAGATGAATTCAGTCCACAAAGCGTTGAGCATCTGCCACTGTCCCTGACTTCATGTAGCTGCAATCATGCTCCAGACATGGGAAGACCAGACTCTCCAGATATGACCATGAGTATCATGTAAACAATGAGACTCGTCAAGCTGTATGCTGGAGCAGGCAAAAAACATCACTGTAACTCAAGCACTGGTTTAGCAGCAGATTTTAATAGCAACAACAGTTTTCTGTTCAAAAGGGACTTTGGAACAAATACTTTGAAAAATTTTAAATATATGTATTTTATTATATGTTTTTATAAAAAAGCAGTGAGAAATGGAAGTGATTATTTTATCTTCCAGTTGAACCATGATGGATCAAAGCAAGAAAGTACGTATCTCAAAACTGACACATTCCTAAAAATTTCATGATTGTTGCTATTTGATGTGACACGTCACAGAATTTTATGTCAAGCTGAAGAAAATGTGACAACTTATATGTAGAATTTTCAGAAACAGAGTTTAAGTGCAGTATTGAGAAGTGTATCTGCAGGGTGTTTAAACTCTGCTTGTTCCCAGACTTAAGAAAAGCAACCCCATATGCTTTAAACTTCTGCACCCCATTAATTAAAGTCAGAGCTTAAAAGTAATACTGAAAATAATTGGCTGGATTAGAAAAGGCTGTGGGTGAGCTGAGAAGTTACCATTGCACAAATATTAATAAATCACTTTTCCTGTAATTAGCAGAAAAAGAAGAGTGCAATGTGGTGAGCTAGCAGTCATTTTGCAAAAGCATGTTGGCTAGAGCCTGTCACCCCTCCTCCCTTCCCTTTCCACACACATATCCCTCCAAACCAAGATACAGCTGCTGATGCCATTTGGGAGAGAGAGAGCAGCAAGGGCAAAACAGACTTTTTAAAAGGTTGGGAGAAAATAAGGAAATAAGCCAAATGACTGAGACTGTTAATAAGTGATTAATATTATGCTATTGTTACCAGTAATGGAATAGTTCAGCTTCACAATCTTTATGCCAGCTCTTGAAAGGTGCAGTTTTATAGCGATGTTAGGCAGTGCAGGAGAGTGCTAAGCACCCCTCGTTCTTTGCTCAGCACTTCCCTAGATGTAGCTCACGTGGAGAGAAAGAATCATAAAGAGCTCTAAACCTTCCCTAATCTAAGGAGAAATCCAACATTTGCAGGTTTCCCAACTAAAGTCAATAAATAAGAGCAAAACAAAAATAATGTTCTCATTTAAGAGCATCACTAAAAACTCTAGCTAATCGTTTTCTTTTGGCAAGCAAGTAAATAGCTGTATAGCTTTCTTGCTTGAGCACACACAATAATACAAGGTGCAAAATAATCACAGCCTTCCTGATTCAACAGATTTCCCAGAGGTAGATTCTGACTTGCTGTTCTCCTGGATAGTTTGTCCACCTTTTCTTGGTGTTCTTCCTGGGTATATCTCTTTTATGCTCGAGTTCACCTTCTCATTTCCAGAAATACCACCTTCTGCCTCTAGATTGCCTCTTGTCCCTTTTGTATACGCCCAAGGTTCTCCTCATCTTTTCTAAACAACCTCTGCTGTTCTGTTTTACCCTTAGGGAAGCTCCCGAAAAGAAAAAATTTCCTGCAAGGGGTTTTAAACTGTTACATTCTAGTAAAAAAGAAAGTTTCTGGTTGTTTTCCTTAAAAAAAAATTAATTTTAAAAAAAAAGAAAGAGTACTTCAAAGACCTCAAGCCTCTAAAAGTTCATATACTCATTCTAGATATCACCTGGCATTTTTGACTCCTAAGCCACAATATTACGAACTTCTGCTGCCCTATATCTTTGCCCTTTTGTACACACAAGTTCCGTTGTCTTCAAAGGGAGCTGTGCATGCACAACACTGACATGTAAAGTCTCCTCAACCCTTTAATCTTCCAAGAATTTCATATTAATTACTATCTCAAAATAGAAGCCTTTTTTTTCTTAAAAATAATCTGAGAATATTGACCATCCAGTAAAGCATTTAGGCGCATGGGAACCTTTGGGCAAATGAGTAGTCATACTCACATCCCATAAGATAAATTCACTTTTAGGTCTGTAGCACTGCTACGTGTTTAACGCTAGGTATGTGTTAGGCATTTAACAAATCAAGACCATAGGAGAGACATTCCTTCATCAAAGATACCAGTCAGATCACAGGAAATCTGACAACTCCCTGTACCCTCACTTCCCAAAAAACTCAGGTAATAATTTCCAGGATTTTTAACTATTTTATTCTGCTTCTGAATGTGTTGGGTTTGCACTTTACAGTCATTAGGGGCAAACTTGAGTCCACTCTACGTTCTTCCCACGAAGGAGGAATGAAGGGTTTGTGGTGATGTTCACCACGAGCTGTGCCTGCAGCAGTACAGTGCCCTGCTGTCCTGCTGAGGGAACCTGTGGTGAAGCCACAGCTCATCTCCTGGCACTTTTGCATGGCCAAAGGTCATCCCAGTTTATACCGAGGTCAATGGCAAAAATTCCATCAACTTCAACTACATTCTTTGGGTAATAAAGTTTTCTTTGGAGTGACCTCTTACTTTCACACTAGCCTTCACAGCTTTCATTACACTCCACGTACTCCATAATTGCCACAACTGTTATTCTTGCTTACTCTACAGTTTTTATTAGCATCACCAAACAATGAGAACCAAATAAATACTGATATGTACTCAAAACCGATTCAAGAAAATCTTGAGGGTGAGATTCTGGGATTGAGAAGTTTTTCTATCTACCAAATGTCTTTGCGCAGCAGAGAAAGAACAAAGAGAAATTATGCTGTTTATTTTGATGATTCTCAGAAGCTAAAATTCACCCAGCTCATCTCAGGAGCTAACAGCTGGCAAACAGCTGACAACATAGATATCAGTCAACTCCCACGTATCTCACAATATAATACAATAAATATAGGTAATAGTGATATGACATGACAGGATGCATCTTTTATTGGGTGTGTTAGAAAAAAAAATCTTACACAAAAGTATATGGAAAAGATTCCAAGAAGTCTTCCTTTCTCATTTTGCCTTTCTTTCTTTCCTTCTTTCATAACATGGTCACATATTTGTGATTTTTCTGTAAATTATGGTTTCTATTTGAAACATTTTTCTTTAATTTCCATATTCCCAAAAAGTCATTTTACTATTTATGTGGTCAAATCCCTCCCAATGTGATTTGATGGCACATAAATAGTGATATGACTTTTTATGTTATCTATTGCTTATGTAGAGTTTTCAGAAACCCTATATTATAGCCTTGTATTAAACCCTGATAATTTTCAGGGGTCATCACTATAATATATGGCTGGGAGACTGCTATTGTGATTCTGTTGTCAGCCAAAAACCTTGCCTTCAAATGTGTGCCTAAACCATAGTATAATATAAATCAAAATATGTGTCTGCCTAGCCATATATCCATTCTGTGATTTTAAATATTTTTATAATCATGAGTGCAGGACGGGACACTGGGTTCTTTTCATAAACAATGTTGGAAACAACTAAACATAAAAAAATATAAAAATCTGCATGTTATAATTCTGTAGCAGAAATGAGCATCCCTGTACATTTTTAATAAGGACATAAGTTTACTTTCAGTGGTAAACCTTATGTCACTGTATATAACTGTCTACCTCAGACACTGATCTATTGACCCCTGAACAAAGCACTTGGTAACCCTCTCACCCCTACACACACACACTCACCCTCACACACACAACAGCAAGAGTTTCTGCTTTAGTTACGATCACCTCCCTGAGATGGCTAAGCTAGCTGATGCCAGTCAACAGAAGTTGCCAAGAGAACATATTTGGATGGAGGTATTGGTTTAAAAGGTCCCCATCTACAGATCTGGTATTTTGGCTCAGAATCACACTCTGGTTTGAAGGCAAACACTAAACTTAACCTTAGCCCTTACTTCAATGTGCTCCAGTAGGAGATTTTAAGACATTCAGACTTTCTTTCTCCCTTTTGAATTTCCAAATCTTCCATCAGCTTAGTTTGTGAACACCAGCCAGCTCTGACCACCTCCTGGACTATGGGGCTCTGTTCTTTTTATTCCATCCACTGCCAAAACAGCCTCCTCCTGCAAGGTAATTGCAGAATATATGGAAAAATCTGGAGGATAGTGCCCTCCATCCCAGCAGTAGTTAAGTTTTTATGAAGCTGCTTTTGTCTATGGACACATTCTGCAAAGTTTTATAAAGTGTGCATTCTCCTCACACCACTAATTCCATCAAATCTGATCAAGCTAACTGTGGGAGTTAGGACTACAAACACCGGATCAGGACTATAGCATGTGAAATCCTCAGAGATGAAAGTGCGACATAGTTTGAAAATAGTATTTCTATTAATAATGAATGCTCTCAATTTATACCAGATTTTGTAATGTTTCTGGGTACGCAGTGTTCTTCTGTTGTTGTCCCAGATGCTCTCCTTTCTGACTAATTTAGTTCCCTTTCACAAACGAGTACCCCCTACTCACCCTGGGGAAGGCACTTAAGGGAAAAGGGCAGTTAAAATTGCAAAACCAGGGAATTGACTGTAATAAAGTGCAGGGAAATTCCATGTAAATGTGGCCCTTAATTTCTTAGGCCTCTGTAACTTATCAATACCTTTCAACAGGGCTAATGTCAGGTACTGTACAGCATTCCTTATTTTCAGAAAGCTGTTTCCTAAGGTCCAGATGATGTTATAAGTGGTATAACATGACTCAAAGTAGTTTTGCCAGATGTGATATCCCCTGTTGCAGCCTCAAATAGACTGAGAATGAGGAATGCATGCTCCATTAATTTCCATTGGAGTGAAGAATGCGTTACTCCTTTGCCATTCCCATACTAAGAAATCTTCACATAGTCACAGCTTTATTTTCTTTATTCAGGAAACCATATATTCCAGCATTCTCCTGTATTTGTTTTTTGAGGATGTTCACTGACTTTTCCTTTGTCACTTCTGCAACACATACGCACAGTCCTGTCTACACACACCGACACAAATTATGTCCTCAGGGGAATATCTACAATGACCTGTTACTTTGAGTATTTCATAGCTGGTTTTCTCCTTCCAGTGATTAAACCCACAAATTTAGTTAATGTACAGAGCAGGTTTTGTGCATAAATCTACCCCCCATAATTGCTTTTAAAATGCTGGAACCACTTTCAGATGCTGTCATCCATTTCTTAGGCGGTGGCCTCCTCCTTTTGTGTATTCAGTAAATCAAAATTTACATGACTATTTCCCACCAGACGTTTGTGCAAGGTAGATCAGTTCTCTGTGTGGTCTCTTTAAATAGCATTTTTGGCAGATTTGGAAAAAGACACATGTATAAATAAGGAGAAATTGCTGGAAAAGCTCCTAAAAGTTGGTAACCACTGAACAGCCTCGGACATATTAATGGAGGGAGAAGCTCATGACACGTCTCTCTCACATTGTTACACTGGTCATTACAAATCGTTCATCTCGCACCACCATTCTGAAGTGTTACTTTATTATTAAAAGTGTCAGTAACTTGGTCTTTTCTGAATTAACTCCTCTTTACCTCTAAATGACAAGAAAAAAGGGATATGTGTCTTTTTAGCCAGTCAGCAGAACTGCACTAATTCACACTTGGCTAATCCCCACGCTCCGCTATGCACACACAGCAAATGGTGGGTCTTTCACGGCGAGGCTTAAACAGCACTGACATTACTGTAATAGATCCCATGTTACCACAATTTCCCTGTGATTATAAATATCTATTACAAAACATTTGTGAGCATACTGAAGACATACATCTAGGTAAAAGCAAATTGCTTGTGTAAAAAATAAAAGTAGCAAGTACAGTCTGCTTGCTGTTGCCATCATTTCTAAAAGTTTCTTCTCTTGCCACTTCAGAAATTCAGTCACTGCCCCTGGTCTCCCTAATCTGTGCTACAAATTGGGGAAGTTTCTACTATATTTACGCCAGACTTTGCCAGAGATGTTATTAACTTTCAATGCTCTGTGGCTGCATCTCTTTGTTTAAGTGAGTTTGAAACATATCTAGTGTTTCTCACAAAAAGGATATAAAGTGTACCTAGAGAGGTTAACTCTCAGTTCATCTCAGGTACTCGCTTCCGTCATGAAAAAGTATTAGCAGAAAGCTACAAATGTAGCCCAGATCCTCAGCTGATGTAAGCTGATACACTTCCACTGATTTCATAAACTAGGCTGGGTTATTTCAGAGGAGGATCTGTCACAATTCATCACTGCTTTGAAAATTGTATGGGGTGATAATCACAGAGAATATTGCTACATGTCTGACATATTGCACCAATATTGCTCAAATGTGGCTTTTTTTTTTTTCTTGTGTAGCAAGTTGCTTTGCAATGCATGAACAATACTAAAATTAGGATGATGCTAGTAATTTCCTGATTGCTAAACTAATAGCATAGTCTGAAAGCCTGAGAGTGAGAGAAACAGGTAAAAAGCTCTCAGGTTCATAAAGAGAAACAAACATACCCTTGAAATACAATGAAACGTTTTTAAAGCACAGATACGAAGCTGAGCTCAACTTCATGGAGATTGCCTAGTAACTTAGAAACCACTGGAGTGTTACCAGCATAACCAAGGTTGGAAGTATCACCTTCCAAAAGTACTGCAGGGAGTGAGGCAGTGGAAGAAGGCCATACTTACCAAACGTGAGACACCCACACCCAGAGACCCAAGACTGCTCCTCAAACACCTTCCTCATCAACAAAACCTGGCAGCTTCCTGAGGCTTCCCAACATTTCAGGTGTGTTTTGAAGGCAGTTAGTAGTCTGGCTGCCCAGCCCTAGAATCTAACAGGTTATAATGAGATCTTCTTTGCAGAATTTCTCAACCAGACTAAGGTAAAAAGGAGCATGGAAGTCCACCTAATGGATATTGTCCTTTGGAAATCTTCGGTGCTTTTTCTACTGCAGTTGTAGTTCTCCCCTTTCTGACCTTGCTTGCCTTCTCATTTGGCTCCTGCTCCACTCCCTTCCCAGGAAGTGATGTTATGACAAGTTTATTAATGAAAACATGGGCTTCTGTTGTCCACATCTTCCTCTACCTTTAGTGGTATCACCATCAGCACTTCTTCTCCCCTTCCCTGTTCTGTTTGTGATCATGGCTAGTGCCCTCCTTCCTGAACTATCCCATGACCATTTTGCTCATTAACCCAATTCTGATTGCTCTCCTTTGCTTTGTCAGATACCACTGCTGCTAATTCATTACCCAACACCACCTTTGCCAATGCCACAACACTCACTGACAGATCATTTGGAAGTTCTTCACATTTGCCTGCACAACAGAAGGAAAGGATGCAATCACGACACAGCTATGGTCACCCACATTAGCCTTGGGTGGCTGAACATGAGTAACATTGGCAGTGAAGCTGCAGTTCAAAGCTCCCATTAGTTTGTGAAAAACACATTGGACCTTTTGCTGCTATGCTTTCCTTAATATTAGACATATATGTCTTAGCTAGAAGGCAATAACATGCGTGTACTAACTCACAGAGAACTTGCACCCTCAAGTTTCTGACTAGATGTATCCAAGGCAGGAAGATAGAGATCCAGGGGCAGAGGAGATGTTTCTTGCTCCATTACAGGTTTGACTGCAAACACATGGAAGTCCTGTAGCTTCTCAGATTCTTGTTTATAAAATGCTGTGGGACTGGGCAAGTGGCAGGACACCTCAACATCATTCAACTGCAATGGCGTGCACAGAGAGCTACACTAGCCCGAACAGTTGAGTTAACACGACATGGTTGCAAAAAATACTACTCTACATGAAAACTGGAAATTTCTTTTCACGTGGGAAGTGACTCCAATCAGGTCAACCCCAAGTGATGTTACTCAACTTGGGCAGATATTGGTAATTTTGCTCTTGCATCTGCTTCTTTGATGCTACTGCATCTATACCGCAGAGTGTAAAACTGAAGGCTGTGAGGCACTAGCAGACTCTGGTTAAGAAGACCAATAAAGAACAGAGATCACTACTCCCTTTCCACCACCTCAAGTCCTAAGCCCTTCTTTTACTGCACACTATTTGACTTTTCAGTTTTATGGACTGCACTGAGCTGAACGACGAGTTCAAAGCAGATGGACTAATTTACCTCTTTCTGCTCACCATCTATCTATGGATGGAATGTGATTTCTTCTTCTCATTTACCAATTATCTGAGTTTATCTGACAGGGCGTTTTTCGTAAAACAGTTAAGCAGGAGTATTCTAAAATATAAGCCAAATTACTTAGCTAATACTGGCCACATGAGAAACATGTTCTTTTCCTCCTGCAACTGATTGGGTGTACTCAGACATATCTCCATAGCAAATATTTATATCTACACCATTAACATTCTACTTCAGCCCATTAGAGTTTTGGTGCTCTACTCTATTTGTAGCTCTAATAATTTAAAAAAGCGCTTTGAAAAAATTATTTCAAAACATATATCTCTATAATAAATAACACAGATAGATTACCATCAATCTGAGCACTCAGAAATTATTGCAAAGCATGAGAGTTTCTACCTTCCTTTCAAATGATTTCTAATGTGGTAGTATAATCCTTCCTTCTCCATTTATTATCCTATTTATAATCTTCTACTAACCTTTATGTTACCATTTGTTCCTAGTGCTTACTCAAATAGGGAACCTGAACTTAAATCCTTCCCTGGGGTCTGGCAAAGATTTAGGTGGCACTGACTGCCGCTCTGCCCTTCCTCACATGGCAGACCAAAAAGTATGTGGATTTATTCTTGCCCACAAAGATTCCTTCCCATTCAAAGATATTCAAAGTGCCACAGGCACATAAAAGGTATTCCTTTGGCTGTATGGGCCCATAAACACTTCACTGAGAGCAGAACCTTGTTTTCTCAATGGGCCTATGTGGATAAAATTGAATACTATGGAGGGAAGTAAAATCAGGTTATAAAACTGTACCCACCCATCACTTCATGCAGTGTACATGCCACAGCCTGATCCTGTCTTGCGCTGCTCTGCATCCAGAGTAGCTCCATTAAGGAGACCACAGTTTGGACTTTCTCTGTATCACCAGGAGCCAGAACTTCATTGCGTGCAACCACGTCTTATCGTTTCTAAGCAGACATAACCTTAACGTGGACTTTCTGATCATCCCAGCTACATAAGGCCTATTTACCTTCTACATGCTCTCTCAGACATGCAAACCCTAATGTCATTAGGCAGATGCTCTCCTTAGCCCAGGTGATCTGCAAGTACTGATGCACATATGTTTTCTGATCTCACAGCCCCCTCCATTTCATTTTTGCTCCATGCTTTTGGATCGCAGTCTGTGAGCTATTTCAGCGGTGAGCCAGAACAGGCTGCACAGAACTGCTCCCACAGATGATGACACGATATGAGCTACAAGATGTGATGACGCCAGTATCTGCAATTGGTATATATGGCCTTTACGGCTGGTGCAATGAAAACATGGAAAAATCTTGCCTGGGAGGAAAGCTTTTTCCTCTCTGGGTTTTGGGGTTTTGGTGCATTTTCTGAGAACTTGCTCAACCCAAGGCAGAGAGCTTCAATTAAAGTTTCCACCATGACCAGACCTCAGACCATGCTGGTGACACCCTAGCTGCACTGTCACAACCAGGCATGTGTTAAGCCCAGGACTCGCAGAGGGGTGGAAAGGTGGAAAGAAGCTTTATCCTCCACCCACTGTGCTGGGCTGCAAGCCCTGCATCCCCCTGCACATCATCCTCAGCTTTCCCTGGCTCACCTCTTGCTACCCAGCTCCCATCTCAAGATAGATCACTGACAATGAGAGCTACTAGAGGGGTAAAACACCAAGTACCCAACATCTCTGTGAAGAGCAGCAGTGAATCCAGCTGCACCCCTGGCAGACACCCACTGTCAGCAACGTGCATTTTGTTACCAGAATAGACAGTACAAGCCTGAAGCACTGCCCTTGCCCAGCTAAAGCCTTGAGAGGCATGCTTTGCTCCTAACAGGTAGTAAACTTTGCAGGCCAGCACACCTGCAACACCAAAAGCCAGTGCTGAAAGCAAAGACAAGCTCCAGCAGTCCCCAGGCGGTGCAGTGAGCGGGGCAAGGGGAGGGAGAGGTTTTACTCAATAGTAAAGGAAGAAAGGGACTAAGGAGTACATGCACCCACATGTGAAGCTCTGACAAACAGCCGTGTGATTTATCATCATACTCCCACTTGTAACTCTAACCTAACAGTGTGTCATCTTTACTTTTCATGTTATTTATTTACAAGTGCATTTTCAGTATCAACCCTTTCATTCATTAATCCTAATGTGGCCTTTTTCAATGTCTACTTACCATTTTAAATACTTACTATAATTTACAGGGCTTTCTTGAACACATCCAAGGTATATTATATGGGGCTAGCTTAATGGAAAGTCTTGTACACCAAAGCAGGAAAAAAGCACATTTAATTTATGGTGGCTTTGAATTTTGCTCATAATTTACTTCTGGAGAACTAGTCATATAAAGCCACACCAATGAGAATTTTCAGTGGGAGCGTAGGAGGAAAAAACCAATAAATGCTGATCTTATTATTCATTTTTATTTTGAAAGCTTTCCCATGTTGCATTCTGGGATTATGTAAACTACTTATAACTTAGCAATGTAATTTCAGCATCTCAATATGAAAGAAATGCAGTGTAATGGCATGTGAACCATAGCAATACCTTGTTTTAGGTATGGTCCTAAGAGCAATATGTAAAGCTTTTTGATATTAAGAGTCATAAGATTTCAGTCGTATGCATCCTTCACCACACCAATGTCAACAGGAGCTGAAGAAGCTCAGCAAAAACAGTCATGCCTAAAATTTGCAGCAGTTTTAGGCAAAGAAAAGGCTCTTTCAGCTCACTCCTCCTTCTGCTGATTCATTAGCAAAGTGGAGGGGATCTCTAGTTTCTGCCCCACAGTATCAATTCCAGTGCAACCCCATGAAACGCTGAAAACAGATGGGGCTGATGATGTAATGGACAAAATAAGAAACATTGCATGGGTTTGATTTCTTTTTTATTAAGATTTTTTGAAAACCATTCCCTTTTGGGCAGATGTCCCACTTTAACCACAGAGAAGAGGGACCCTGAGAAGCTTTTCCTGCTCAAGCATCACAATGGAATGGATTGAAAAGGGGAAAAAATGGTCATCAAAATGAAGGCACAAAGCTGAGCAGCAGCCTGGGCGATGCTGTTGGGGTGCCTCAGGGGTTCACCCTTTTGCTCAGATACCTCTCCCCACAGCTTGGTGCTCAGTCCCACATGCACTGACTCCAGCTTGCACTGTCAGGGAGCTGGTGTGCCTCAGCCTGTGGAAAACATGGATGAGGATAAACTCTTTGTTGCTCTGCAGGAGAAGGGTGCCAGTTGCAGGCAGAGGATGCAGCCAGGTCACTGTCAGTGGAAAGAACAACTCACCTACCTGCATCTGCCTGTCATGTAGCAGACAAGGGCTCCCTCCCCTACTTTGTTTGATCCCCAGCATCTTCTGCTGTGTTCCCAAGGTCTCTCTGACACCCTCTCCATCTACCCTTTCCCCAGCCCCCGTCAGGATATTCATGAGGTGAGACAACAGCCCAGGCAGAGAGCAGAAGAAGGCAGGTACGCTTTGCTGCGAGCGTTTCTTGGGCTTCTGCCACTGTGCTTCTGATCCTGAAGCCTGACAGGCAGAGAAATCTGGCCAGCACGATCCCATCGTCTAATATTTTCCATGGAGAGGTGGAGCTACGGCTGGTGGAACATTTTCATAAGTCACCAAAAGAAAGCAAAGCCCCTTCCATCCCTCTGCTTCTGGTTGCACAAAGACCGTCTGTTTCTCAACTGCACAGACCTTAACAACATTTCACCTTTGAGAAAGACAATTTCTGGTCACTGTTTGCAGGAGACACAGGAAATTGCTTTTGGAAAGGCATATTGGAGGGCCCAGCCAGGATACAGCTCCTCCAGGGATATGCAGTCCTGCAGGTCTTCCTCAGCACCATTGTAAACCCACTGCACTAGCAAAGGGACCTGAGAAAATCTACCTGTAGATCACTTCTATGGCAGTACCTTGAATCCAAACCATAAATATTTGGAAATATGAATATCCTGAGTAGAGAAGAAAGAGTAAAATAAATACTCTCTTCCAATCCTGTCAGAAGACTGTTCTCCTCTGGCCTGAGCAGTATGTGTGATACTAAGGCTAAACAAGTTTAATTTGATTTTAAACTTTCCCATGAGTCTTAGCATTTTCTCTTTCACTGAATATTATGACAAAGGGCCACTGTGGTTTGTAAAGGATTTTAAAGATTGGATGTGAAAGATCCTGCAAAGCAAAAAAAAAGTAGTCACTACTTATTGCTAATTTAAATAGTAACATGAATGTTTAGAATGTCTCACCTCAATCTTCTTTTTTTAATGACTACCCCGTTTGCAGTCATAGTTTTGTGCCTGCAATTAATTGTGCCTGCTATAGAAACTGCGGATTACACTTAATTGTGACTTTGGCTGATGGCATTTTGACATCTGGCTCCTTGGTTATTTTTGCAGATATGAAGGCTTTTTAAAATACTTGCTCATTTGTCTTTAGGTTAGACCAAACAATTTCAGGAACTCGGAAAGGATGCATTAAAGAGTTTGGAAGATAAACATCGCCCCAGTATTGACACTTCACCAAGAGAAACCTCTAGAGACTCATTTGTGGCTTTGCCACAAGCAGTGAGCAACATGTAGAATACAAGCAGATCAGGAATTGCTGGGACCTCCACTACAATGAAGGATGCAATTTCCACATGTAGAGACATACCCAACTTAAGTCTATCTACAAGCACACAGCAATACATGGAGTAAGGGCTTGTGCCTTGCCTCCCAGGAAGCCTGATGTCACTCACACCCAAGCCCAGGCTGCCTTGGAATAAATGTTTCTGCAGGGTCAATTAGTTAAATGAAGATTAACTTTGGGAGCCTCTGTCCCTACTGCTTTCACAACACTGATTGCAGTTGTAAGCAGAAAACTCCCATCTGATCTTTACTTCTTTCTGCAAGGCAGAAACAAAGTGGATCAACCATATAAAGTCTGCAGTACCTGTCTCTGGGGTGTCTGCTCCATTACAGCACACTGGGCAACTGGGAGCAGGGTAGTCCAGCTTCTCACTTGGTCCTAATCATTGCCCACTCACATGATCATGGAAGCACATGACATCCCTGCAGTAGTTTTGTTTTGCAATAAGAGCATGGGCAGGCCACCATGGCCTCCCTGAAGAGCTGGAGGGATGTAAGGTTTAACCTATGAGTGCTTTGAGATCCTCTGATGGGAAATAACCATGTTCTTTGTGTGAAGTTGTTGTAAGACATTTTTCCTCCAAAAGCAACCAGTCTTCCTTACCCTCTCTTTAACTTTACTCCTCACCCAGATATACCTTTTTCATAAGGGTGGAATGGTGGTTTCACACATAGAACTGAACAAAACTATAGAAGATGTCCAAGATTAGACATCTACTTCTGTATCCCTGTGCATCTGTACTAAAGAGGTCCTGGTACTCTCTTTGTTATTTTAAAGCCTGTCCTGGAGCACTCGTGATGCCCTATAAAGAGTTTAGTAGAGCCAAACCACAACTAATGCACTAGAGGTTGAGTTAGGTGCAACTGAAGATGAACCGCAGATCTGAGAAGTACTTTAGCTGACTGAAAATGAACACAAAGGAGAAGGCCCAAAACTGAGAAACATGTTCCTGGTAACCTACTCAGGGATGAAAAGTCTGTGAAAACTCAAAAAGAAATATGGGTAGGACAGCAAGATAGAACACAAGCAACTTCAAGGAGGAAAACCAGGGTTGGGAAGATGCTCCCTGGGATTTCCAGGAGGTGATCAGGAAGGATGTAGAGGTGGACAGAGACAGAAAGTAGTATGTGGAGACAGGAAAGAGGCTGGGTTTTAACACAGGGTAACCTGAAAGGAGAACAAGATGTTCTACTCACCACCCATGGAGGGAAATAAATCACCCATATGCAAAATTGAAGACAGTTGCATACCCTGAGCAACAGGGCCCAGGGAGGGGAGTCCAAATCCTGGGGTGAGGGACGTGGGCTGTTGTGTGAGGAACCAGACATTCCACTGAAAGGACAATCAAGCCAAAGCCCTGCACCAGGAGAAGGGAGGTCAGGGGCAAGTGGGTTGCCACTGGAGGAGCTGCTGCTGTGTGCTGGGGGCACCAGAGCTGATTACATGTCACCAAATACATTTCTCTGATAATTGAAACAAAATCTGGCAACACTGCACTGGAAATACAAAGGAAGAAACATTAGACTCCCACTGCAGCTCTGGCGAGACTGAAGGGAGCTGACTAACAAAACCTGCAGGGAAAGAAATTCTATTTTTTTGAGGTAAAGTGTGCATGAGGGATTAATATATCTGAGCATTTGTTTCCTTTAACTTTGGTATAATACTCTGTATGTTGATCTAGTGAACAACAACAAAAAATAAAGTTAAAATAAGGTTGAGTACAGCCATTCAGCTGTCAATCTAAAATCTTATTAGACATGTTTGTCCTCAAATTCAAGTATAACATTTTTTTGATTGATAGAAAATGACAGGTAGTAAAGTTATGCAATTATGCATGGAGGTGACATTTTTTCTCCAATAACACTTTAGGAATGTAAGAATTTTGTCATCCTCACTACCTGCCTTGTTGAGAAGATGTGATTTACACTCTTATCTTGGGGGAAGGGAGAAAGAATGGTTGCTACCTTGGTGAATGATCTGTGCATATTTTAAATTGGAATATACATCCTTTTTATAGTACTATATCCAGGCATCTTTTTCTGAGGAGGGTTTCTTTGGGGCTGGATGTGTTTTTGAAAGCAGCAGTAGGAAGCACATGCAAGCAGAAGGTTGACATACTGTAGCAAGATGACCTACAATAATATCCATGTACTGGACACTGCCCAGAGTCCAAACACAGCCTAAATTTTTGGTCAATCCTTTCCCATCTCAGGACGTAAAGACTGAAACTATCTGCACATACGTTATTTTATTCCATCTTCTGCTACCCAGCACCTGACATGGATCGATTATGGACCTACAAGGACCATCATGCATATGTTATAAGGTCCACAATATTCAGCTTTTGTAAATGAACAATAAAGCAGACCTCAGAGTCTAATGCAAAATGTCAATTCTCCAAATTAAACTATGGTCTACATACATTATCAAAGAAGAGAGAAGGAGAGGAGATCTTTTTAAGAACTATAAGACAGAGAGGGGACAAAAACAACAGAAAACGCTATTATACTATTCCCAGCACCCAATGTAGAAAACAATCATCTGCACTTTAAGTCAAGCTGTGGTGCCAATCACTGCTATGTACCCAAAGCCATATACCTCCCCATGCCCCAGCCCAGCTGCCCACAGTGACATGGGACCTAGCAGGTGGCAGGATTAAGTTTATGCAGAGTGCAAGGAGCATCTGGTCTGAACTGAGCTGTGCACTTCTGGAGATCACAGAATCATTAAAGTTGGAGGAGACCCCTAAGATCATCAAGTCCAACCGTCAACCCAACACTACCATGACCACTAGACCATGTCCTGAAGTGCCACATCTACACGTATTTTTGAACGCCTCCGGGGATGGTGACTCCACCACTTCCATGGGCAGCCTGTTCCAGTGCTTGACCACTCTTTCGGATGCACCAAGGAAGAGACACCCTGGAGCCCTTCCTTCCTTGATGGAGCAGTCATTAAGGCACACCAATATTAAGGCAGCATTTCTATACAAAACTGATAAATATATAGGAATTAGGCTGATAGTAAACCAAAGGAGACGTTTTAGGCATTCCCTGCTAGGAAGTATTCCCATATTTGTTTGTAATGTGTATCTTTAATTCTGACAAGGAGATCTGGCTGCACAGCTAGCAGAACAGGTGATAAAAATAGATGTTAACTCCAAGCACATGGTTCTCACTAGAAATCTAAGATCACACTTTTTTGTTCACAGTCCAATTTTCTGAGATTAATCTGAGTTCAAACAAACTGGACAGCTGTCAGCCTTTTAACCTAAGTCAGTTGTTAGATTATGTATATTAGAGATATGCTTTAGCACCTCAGAACTAGGTACAGTAGGACACATGGTGGTAAAAATGATTGAAGCTTTGACCTCAAATCAATGGGAATGTTCTTATTACTCCCAATAGGAACTAAATATTTTCCCTAAAAATGAGATTTCTTACGACCATGTATACTTTCAGTTCTGAATTTATGTTTGTTTAACATTCTGCTGCATCTTGGAATTAAAAATTAAACACCTTCTCAGATACTAGTTTGAGAGAGGTGGCTTATTACAGTGTTTTCATTAAGTATAGCTCCAGCTTCTTGCGTTTGTCATTTCGTACCTTGCTGCCTTTTGATTTTGTGTTTATCACCATGGCCAAACACTGACAGCAGAGGTACACAATAGCAGCAGACTGCCTTTTATTTTTTTAAAGAAATTAACGACAGTAGTGATCAGCTAATGTAGCTCCTCACCCATTCAGTCACCCCTGGGAGTTCCGCTACTGGCTGATCTACTCATTAGTCAGGTTTAAGGTGACACTGCCAGACAAGTGCTTTGGGGAATGGAAACCACATGGGGCCAACTCATAGGGAATTGTGGCCTCCCACCTCCATGGTGAGATAGAAGGAATTAAAGGTTCAGAGACTCACCAGAAGATCCTTCCCCTGCAGGTGAAGAAGTCCTTTATTCTGTCTTATGTGACAACTCTAGAAGCAAGAAAATTCTCCATTTTTTCTGAAGCCCATTCTGCAATCAAAAAGGGGGAAATCCACAATAAAAATCCCTCACAGCTAAAGAATGTTTCTTGATATCTGTCTAAATTCTCTTTTGATCTTCATCCCATCAAAACCTCTGAGGTCATCCTAAATCATTCTACTCCCTACTTCATGTTTATGTCTTTCTGTTACTTATACATCATTAAAGTGTACTCCTAATCAAAATATAATTCACTTCATCTTCTTTATAAATGAATCCCCTGAGACTCTTAATCATTTGGATTACTCTTCTCTGGACTGTCTCCAATTTCTTGACAACATTCTGAGATTGACATGTCCCAAACTGTACACAGTACTTTTGATGCAGCCTCAACAGTGCTATATATAAGGAAATCGTTGCTGGAGCTTGTCAGAGGGTCTCTTGAGGAAACCAAATGGCAATAGCTTCATCTCTTTTTTCCCTAAGAAAGCATCATGATTTGACATCTTCAGAGTGAAGCATTTACATTTTTACTTTTGAAATAACTTCCCATCTTGCTTTCTTGAATAATACTTCATATTATTTGAACACATGTTGTGCATCTAGGCTGGAATGCAGTAGGTAGCCCTCAATCTGAACAGTTGCACTGACTTTTACTGTTTTATTTTCACCCACCTATATACCACGACTGATTCTGTCATTTAAAAGGCTTATCATTTCTTTTTTGTTTACTATTATCATTTACCAACTTTACTTTATTACAGACCATGTAGAAAGCCAATCTCATACTTTCCACCTCATCCTCCTCCATCCTTTTCCATATCATTATCAAAAATGTTAAGTAAAACTAGACCTAACTTACATCCCTGTGTAGCACCACTGGAGGCAGCCCCCAATAACTCAAGACCTCAATTTATCATTTTTCTTATTTTATGGTTCTTCAGTTCACTCTTGGTTTACATGGCAACGCTGACATTCACATCAATGTTAATTCATATTTCAAGTAAGATTCCAGGAGGCCTTTCAGGAAAGTCCAGCTGGACTACCTTCCCTTTGCTTCTTTTCCCTACTTTTGTAACTTAATCTGAAAAAGCAATAAGGTTTGTCTGTTATGATTTATTCTTTAGAAATCCTTGCTGTTAATTGTGTTTATTATTAAATTTCTATCTTAATATACATGTCATTACTTTATCAGGGATAGCAATTGGACCACTAAATCCCTAGTGTCTGTATTGTTTTATTTTTCAGGTTTTTTACTTTCTACCTTTTAGAACTTCAGTATTTCATTTGTTTTTTTCCCCTAGACCTGTGATACTTTCCCATCACACTCTGTAACTTTCAGTAAGTAATTGCCAGTGTTTCTGTAAGTTCATTAGCTAATTCCCTTAACACTCTGAAATGCATGCACACCTGCTGATCTGTATATATATTCAGATGTTTTAAGTATTCTCTTACCTGCTTTTCATCAATAGCTTTGACAAAGTCGTTATTGCTCCTTAATTATCCATTTCTCCTTGCCTTATTTTTCTTGTTTAACAGATTTTTATAAAGCATTTCAGTAGTTTATGCATTTTAGAATCATCATTGATTTAATCTTCCTCCTCATTTATTAATGAGTCTATTTTCTCTCCTGTATTTTTTGTTCTCTTAATACATTTCTTATGCTTTTCTTCTTTTGAACCCCTCTGGCTCTTGTTGACACATTCTTCTTCCTGCTGTCCTAATAAGCCTTAATCAGAGGGGTTTTCTTCTCGGTCACGGTTTTTGATATGAGACTGGGGAAAGGTGGTCTTTACTTATTTATTTACTTACTTACTTACTTCTTTCTCTATTGCCAGTAAAGAGCTGTGGCTTTACCTTTTTCCATTTTTTCAAATTCTCCCTCCATTTGTTACCACACCTACAAATTGCTGCTCTCTGTCTCTGCTCTCAGACAGCACCTACCTGTGACCCCTGGTGCCAGTGAGGTTGCCATCTGATGGAAATCCAGATTCCTTTCTCCCTGCCTTGGCCCATTTGTCTATTTACAGGCCTGTCATATTTTTCCAGCTCTCTTAATCAGGGATCAACTTGCCTAATCTTTCAGAACAATGCAGTAAGTGCCCATCCTCCTGTTTGAGTGCTTTAATCATAAAAAGATTGGAAAGAGTGTGGATGTGATCCTGATCCTGCCTTCTTCCATTTTCTCACCTTCTCCATGCCTATGGAGATCTACTCTAACATTTCATAACTCAAGCAAGCTTTTGGAGTTAACATTTTCCTTATTAACAGGCATGATCTCTCCCCATGATCTACGAGCAATCATATCATATCAATCTGGGCTCACTAAGACACAAGATTTTAAACAAGGCAGCCATTTAGTTGGGGAGCTGGGGAAGAAGGGATCAGAAAAGGGGTCTTTCATGGGAGATGGTTGGAGCAGGCTGGGGAAACTCTTCCTTCCCTAAAAGAAGAAGCTCAACTCTAACAATGACTCGGGCAATGCAGGAGGAGAGTGGAAACAGCCAGGTGCACAAACAACTCATTGTATATGTATGTTGAATATTTGTGCACCACAAGGAGCTGTTGATGCAAGAAGTTTTGCCTGAGAGAATTGATAAAAGACAAGTTCCAAACAGGTAAAAAAGATGAGGCATCAAGGAAGAAAGCAGAAAATTTTGTACCATAAAGTAATAGAAGATAGACAGGAATCAGAGCAGAAAAACGAGTGAGAATGACATGCAGTAAACAACGAGAAGTTAAGAAAGAAGAATTGCACTCAGGAAGAAGGGAGAGGGCTGAGGTTCACACAAAGCAGCAGGTCTATCTGACTGTGAAGGATAACCAGGAAACCTCTCTCCAGAGGTGATCTAGAAACTAGAGGAGTAAATTGCATGCCAGGGAGGGTAGGGTAGATTAGGGACTGGAAAGTAAAGTGAAGAATCTACTGACTCTCTTCAGCACCAAGAGCATTGCCAGATCAAGAATGTTTTCATTAGGAAAGACATTTGAGCTATACCTGTCAGATATCTTCAGTAGGGAAATGCAAATGCTCAGAGATTAATGAAGCTACTTAAGGAAGTCACCTGGATAGCAGAGCACACAGGCTGCAAAGCAAAAGAGGTTGCAGGGAAAGGCTCCACACTTAACTGAATGAGCAACCACCTCAAACTATGTTATTTAGAATGAAGCTGAGGTTCAAGAAGAAGAAAAGGGTCTAAAAAGTAAAGAAAGCTATTTCCTCAGGCAGGAAATACAGGGACAAAGTGAGAATCGCCCCAGAAGGAAAGTTTTCTGGAAAATTAAGCTGAGTTAAACCTTGCAAAGGAGATTAAAACAAATAGCAGCCATTTCCTCAGCTGTCTAAATAAAAAGAGAACGCTGAATGAAGAAATGGAACTGCTATAGAGGGAGAATGTAGCAGGGACTAAAGATAACATACAAATGGCCCAAAACTAAATTAATACCTTTGCCTCCATTTTCAATGAAAATGGCATGAGGACAAAGGGTAATTAGTTGAAAAGCAGGGATTAAAACCCACCACACTCATTGTACAAGCAGAAATCAGATAATGTAGCATGCACATGTGAGAGGGATGCATACCCAGATTTTGAAGGCACTTGGAACAAACACTCTTACAACAAGCATTCTTAATTTAGATACCAAGTCATGAGTAATACAAAGTCTGCACCCTACTTTAATTCTCAGTCTTATTTTCCTTTCCTGCATCCATCCCAATCATCCATTCATCTTCTCCTTCCATTTCCCCAGACTTTTTAACACAGACAGCACATATCTTTTCCCCACTCCTGTTCTACAAACCCACTGATTCACCTGAGGATTTTGGTGAACAGTTTTCCAACAGCATTCAGCATGGGGTGTTGTGAAACATCTTGAGTAAATGACTTAAGTCTGTCAATATTCTAAACAACTGAAAACCAGAATATTACAGGCAGGCTTTTAGGATGCTAGTAATGTAATAAAGCAAGAGATTGGATCAGTTATGAAAATATCTTGTCTGTTATAGAACTGAATTTCAGTGAGGAGTGCTCTGTTTGAGTACATTATCTTTTCTCTCAGCAAACTACTCCGAGTTACAGAAATGTTTAGCCTGTTCCACTTCCAGCACCTTCCAGCACCTCACCTCCAGCTAAATGCCTCCTTATAAGCCCAAGTCTACTAGTAATGTGAAAGATGAGGTTCTGACAGAGTTAATAATAAAAGAGCTGGAAAATTTATACTCAGCTGACTGATTTGAGAAACACCATGGCCCCTTCCTTCTCTTCCAGAGAATTTAATTTTCATCTTGGTTATTGTTAACTATTCTCTGTTAGTTACAAGCCAAAACCAGAGTTTATTTTATATCATCTATATTCCTTCTTCCTCAGTGGTACTTAATGAGTTGAAGGGGTTGGAAAGTTGTTCTCAGCCAAGTCAATATCCTATGAGTTATAAATGACATTTCATCCTCATATGCAGATTTTTCTGTGCCTAAGTGAATTATTTACAAGGTACAGCTTGTGGGCTCCAACAATCAGCTGCCAGAGATTTACACCTACACTGAGTCTCTGCTCTCCTGCTGGGAGAATGTGAAGTTTTCCACCTCCCTTAAAGATCTGAAGACTGAACAGAGAATAGCTCTTCCCGAAGCTGGCACTGCCTTTCTTGGGATGGTGGCTGACTAGACTTTGCTGAGGGAGAGAGAATAATGGTGAGCTGAAACACCAAGAGTGATTGCTTCAGTAGCTTAAAATAGGCTCTTTTTTTTCCTTCTGCATGCAGCTGCAAATCAAAAGTATCATGCATCATTTAAATACTGTATTTCCAGTCCTGTATGCATAATGCTGGAGGTACTCATAGCATTGTTTTTTCTCTGTAATAAAGAAAAAGCATATAGAAATTGAATGCACTGTGATCAACAAAGTAACAGAGAAGTGGGTAAGAACGATAAGGAAATTATAAATTCCCTACCAAAATCTACTTTAGGATTAAGGGATTAGGAGAAAAACTTTAAAATCATATCAGATTTTAAATTATTTGAAGTAAATTGGGAAGTATTTTGAAAGCTGTATTGCTCTTATTGTCTTTTCATGTAAGACAGTATCGTGGAGAGCAACACATCATGAAAAGGGATTGCAGAGCAATGACAATGTGGTGCTGCAGCCCCAGCAGCCAAGTTGCTCCTGAGAGCTTGGGCGTGGAGTCCATGTGGCTCCTTCCTGATGCCACAGGTGGGATTTCTTCTCCTTTGTAATCCTCACAGCTTCTCACTAGCTTTTGATACTTCCATAATGTTTAGAAAACTAATAATGTTTACGCTTGGGTGAAAGAAAAAAAGAGCTATATTGCAACTTAATCTCTCAAGAAAAGCAGTAAAAGCAACCTACATGGTACATGTAAGTAGCAAAACAATGTAGAAGAGTCATTTGAAGGGAACAATCCCTCAGTGGCAGGAAAATGGCCCAGAAGAAATAATAATTTTTTCTTGTATTCAGGTATCTATGATCCTGAAATACCCAATGTGATTCTCTCTTTCCTTCCATTTGAATCTTCAGTGACAGGAGATAATCTACTGCTTCTTTCATTTCCCTCTCATCCAGTTTATCTGTTATAATATTAGACTGGGTGTAAAATTGTTTGAGTATGCTTTTACCTAACCAGCCTCCTGGGAAAAAAAAGACTAACTGTCAGGCTCCTGCCACTGATAGATAGATAAAATACTGGTGCTTCACTCCCCTCAGGTCACACGTGGCAGAGTTTCATGTAGAGGCTAAACATTCAGTAATACTTTTCACTAAAATATTTTCACCTTTCTTGGCTTTGGGACTTGATCCAGCTTGTCAGTTCAGCACATACATACATGCTTAATTATACGGCACATAATTCTCATTGACTCTAGCAGTCAATGTGTGTGTTGCTGAATTTGGGACCCACATCTACACCTGAGGCTCGCTGTCTGTCTGTTAGTATCTGACTCTGTCTATTGCTGCCTCGGTGAGACCCCAACAGCCTCACTGACATTCTTTGCCTCCAAGCAGGATGTGGGGAGCACAGCCCAGCTAATCACTTGTTTTCCAAAGGATAGTGCGTGGCAGGAAAGCCTAGAGTGCCTTTGAGAAATATCCCTGGAAAGTAGCTAAAACTTTCCTGCAGGAAGGAAGAGTAAAGTTTTATTCCACATCATTCCCCTGGCTGACAAAACATTTGCATTTGTGTTGAGAATCTTCCTCAGTATACTGCTAAATACCTTTTTTTCCTTTAAACCAAAGAACAGTAAAATGGCAATTAATTTGGACTAGCTACAATATTTAATTACCTAGTCATAAAATGGACCATAAAAGTACTACATTGTTGAATTCTTTTCATTAGTAACAGGTACATAAAAACTGTTTTAGTGTATAAAGACACAAGTATTGTGCTTCATTGTTTTCAAATGACAGTGGCTCACTTTTTTCTTCTTTTTTTTTTTTTGCAAACCAGACCTCCCAGCAACGCTGCTCGAGCAGTTGTTTAGACTTCTCTTCATTGTGCTGTCCACATTATCCGAGATATGGACTGAAACAGCTTAAAATCATCATCATAACTTCAGAACCCAAAGTCAGAACTTGTAGATTACATAAACCTATATTGAACATTGACATAGGTAGTGTTACCTTTATCTTGACAGGCAGGTGGCTTTTTTCACCTTTTTTTTTTTTTTTCAACCCCAAATTTGGGGCTGTTGCAGACAAATCTGAAAGTTAAGGAGTAGAGGCAATCCTGTAGAGCTGCTTTCCTAACTTTCATCTCATTTTCTGTTTGCTGGTTTCAATCTTAAAAGCTCACAGGTCTTCCAAGACGCACACATCTTAACTATAAAGTGTGTCCTATCGAAACAAAAAGAAAAACAGAACCTTAGGAGATGAAGACACTTGTTTTCCTGGAGTTTTTAATCGGTGGTAAATCCAGCATACCTGCCTTGCAATGTCACCCATTCCTGTGAAACAGAATTCTTCAGTGATCAAGAATCCAAACTGGCATAAAGAACTTCTTTATTAGGACATCAAAACTGTTGGAATATTTTCAGCTGTTGGTGTAACTTTTTCTTGGAAGTGCTTTTTCTTATTTCATGACCACCTAAGGCTCTCTAAGGTATGCAGAAACACAGTTTGAGACATCTCTGTGATGTTCTGTACATCATATAGTTGCTAACAACCTGTCAAAGTCATCCTGACACCAAACTGAGAAGCTGATGGTTTTGGTAACGTATTAGCAGAGATGAAAAAAGATAGTCCTCATTATTGTAATAAAGCCAACAGAGACACACTGAGAATCAATTACTGATTCTGTGACCTGTTGAACTAACCCTCAGTCAAGTGGGGAACTGCACAGAGCATCTTACATCAAATGATTTAGGATGGAGCGCTGTCTGAAGACTTGCAACAAGTCAAGGCAAATACGTTTCCTTAAATTGTAGCTTGCTTAATTACCTTGTTCCTGAGCACAAAGATCAAATTGAGCAACTTAAGGTGCTGAAGCACTCTGCCAGCTGGACATGAAAAGGAAATAATTAACACATACACAAGAGCTAAGTTTAAGGATGAGACTCCTACTGACAACAGCAAGGAGATCCAAAGTTAAGGCAGACACTGTGTCCTTGACTGGATTCATGTGCCTACAATTTGCAGCACATATTGGATTGGGGAAGAGCACCATGTGTTGCAGCCATTTCAAGTAAGCAGATGGCTTTTTAAAGAGCTCAGTGTAGGGAAAGCAAAGCCCTTTCAGAGGCTGGCATTTCACTCTCGTTATTTGTCACAAACTGTTCCACCTCTTGCCTTCGCAACGCCCGAGTATCACCAAGAAAATTTGCTCTCATGGAAGGCACTGTGCAAACATACGAAAGAAAGTTGTGCTCCCTGATACAATGAAGTGACCAGTGAGGCAGGAAATTAGTAATGATATTTCATGTTTTGAAAGCAATGCCCAACATTAACTTATTTTTCTTTGCAAAATTACAGCCTCGAAAGAGAAAGTTGCAAGTCATCGAAAACACTGTTTGGTGTCTATCTACACTTCTCAGGGACTTTATGCCCACAGCAGCATCTTTTCTCCTGCTCTGAACATCTTCTGAAGGTAACACCTTTCTTTCATAACCAAATTCAGGTGCAAAGCAATTGTTTACCAAGGAGAGTTGAACCTAGGAGCCCAACTTTCATCCATTACTTCCCACATTTTTTAATAGGATCTCTCATGCCTGCCTGAATAGTCACCCAAGATGAACAGAAAAAGACACCTCATTTTAACATATCATCTTGAAGGATGGACTCTTTGGAGTACTACACACTACAGATTTGTTATGATCAGAGGGGCCAGATGTCACCAGCTGAGCCGTTCATTTAATGCTGCGCCATTGCTCGGTGCTGCTGCCACAGATACTGCCCTACCCTTATGGTGGCTGCTGTGATTCATTGAAAGTAATATCATCCCAACTGCCACTCCAGGGAATCTTGCAGGCATGATTTTCTAACACAGCATGACCCATTAAAAATAACTGCCAGGAATCCTGCGCTTTATAAAAGGGCATCTTCATTAGCTCTCACGGTGGGTCGCCAGAAAGTCCCAGGCGCTACAGTAGTCACGGGGTAATTTGTAGTTATCAGAAACATTGCGTTTAATGTCTTTATTCCTGTGGAGCTGAAGCCCACTGGTTACTAAACACAGACTCCTCCTCTTAAATCACAGAAATTAAAGAGGGAAGAGATCCATCAGATTATTTTGTCAATCCACTCTTTGAATGCAAAATTGGCAAACGTCTAGTTTTTGCCGCCAAGACATTCGGTGCCAGGGACACTCACCACTGTGCTACAGGCCACTTCACCTATCAGTGCCTACTAGTGCTTGGCCTTTCTCCTAAAACAATGAATTCCTGGGTATGCTGTACAGCACTTCATCCTTCACGTAGAGTTTCATCCAAAGAACAGGCTCTAAATGACTGTGGATTGGGTCTCTCACCTGCTCTATTTATTCTTCCAAATATACTGGAATAGGAGCTGGTGTTTTACTTGGATAGTTAGACAGAAGTATTCTGAACTTCTATTTTTATCAGGTCAAATGGAAAACTCCTTTTTTTTCCCAGGACTAAACAAACCTTTCACATAATTTGAAACGAAAATATCAGCTTCAGTTCTGCATGGACTCATTTTACATGGGTATCAACTGTCAACAAATCTTATATACCCCCATTGCTTCTTAGAAAAGGTGCATAACTCCCTGAAGATCTGTCCTGCTTCCCAGCACTGGAGCTCATTCTATGATGGGTTGGTGAGGACAAAGTGCCCCAAAGAAGAGAAGAAAAATATGACAGATGTTATGCATGAACTCATCACTCTAGTCCTCAGATGCTATTGTGATGAATGTCCTACAAAAAAGAAGCACCCCAGATCAGAGTAGAAAGAGCAGGAAGGCTGCAGTAAGTAGCATTAATAGAGACCTGTGCCCAGAAACATATTTTTTCAGCCTCTTCTAGTAAAAGTATTTCCTCTTGTACTCTAGGTTGACTATTGACTCAAATAGAGTGACCCAAATGAAGTTATGAAGCACAGATTCTCTACAGCATTGAGTTTGAGCTATAATGCTTTGGGCCATAGCAGCAATTCATAACAATGAGCAATAAAAAATAAATTCCAACACATGTCTTGCTCTGCAAGGGTGTGGACTGAGTTTCAGTGCAAGCTCCTTACAGGACTGGAAGAAAGGCCTCCAGGCTACATTGCAGCTTCTGAATGATGTCCAAGAATGAGTCCTAGTTCTGTGGTGAGTATATCAAATAGGGAGCAATTCTTTCCATTATATATTACCTCCCCAGTCATTATGAAATCATTTGGTATTCACTGTGATAACACCAATCATTAATGCACTCATTTGGCGTTCATATGACTTGTCTTATGCACTTCCCCAGGAATCCCATTGTAATTAACCATTAGTTAATGTAAATAGTAATGGACATTTAAGCTAAAGTGTTACCAGACAGGGTCAGTAGTAGCAGAGAATCAATGCGTTCATGAAACCAGCTACAGTCACTTCACAAAGCTCCTCTAATATTAATGAAAGCCTAATAGTAAATATGTCACTTAATCAGAATCGGGGGCTGTTAAAAGCATTTTACAGCATTTTGTCTGAAAAACACGTTTGGCATTCCCCCCTCCTCTTTCTGCATCTCTGGAAGAGTGGGCACATGGACAGCTTTCCTCTCAGGCAGTAGGCACGCCAGGATTATCACAAAACTTTACACAGCATTATATATATACTGCATCAAGTACACCAGCAAAGTGTCAGGTGTGTTGGCATGTCACGCACATCCTACAACTGATGGGTAACTGATTGAGTTAAACCAAGGGAAAGAGCAATAAAGAAAAGTGAGCCCATGAAAAGCTAAACTAGTTTTACTGTTTGTGTCGCATCAGTCCTTGAATAAACTATAGTAATGAACTGTAATAGAATGGAATCTGGCATAATACCTTCTCCCCTGCCAGACTTGTATTCCTGGAGATGTTTTAGAGCTGGAATTCACTGACCTTTGTACAAGTGACACAGATCTAGCTTTCTGGTAAGAAGCCACAAATTATCATTGAGTGGAGCTGTGAGGACGATTTCTTGCAGAAAGCAAAAGTAGCAAAACTTGGTGTTTTGCCAGCTTTATAAAAGGCCAAAAAATTTCACTTTTCAGCCAGGGCACTTATGTGAATTATTATCATAAGAAAGAACTGCTTTTTGCCAACTATAATAGAAATGGGAACTTTTCACTGTCATATGGTGTGTTAGCCGGGGTTCCTGTAAATAATAATAATAGCAAATCTAAGTCTACCTCACGAACCCAGTGGAAATATAATGACAATACTAGAAGCTCAACAGTCACTTTCTAGTTAATATAATTTCACCTTCCTCAGTAATTAAAGAGCATAAATCATTAATACCAGTGACTGATTTCATATTATCAAGAATCATTATCACACAAAATCCACACAAACACAGGACCTACAAAGCCAAAATTTGTGGGAAAACTGTTGCAGATTTAAAATTGCTATTTGTTTTGTTGTTGTTGTGACTGCTTCAGCTTATAACTACAGAGCAGAAGGCTGCTTTTACTTGCTTTCGGGAAGTCAGAAAGAGCAGAAGCTGAGGAAACACTGAGGCTCATAGATACATAGAGCTAATTCCCACCAAGATAGAAAAATAAAGCAAAAATCAGCCAATTTGGGATTAAACAGTAGAGAGCTGATTAGGCAGTTTCTTTACTTTTCAAAGTTCATAATTATTGGTATCTTTGGCTAGTTAAAAACTTTCCAAGACTCAGTTTCATGGCTTCACTTGAGTTCCTTAATGAAATATGTGACAGTTCATCACAAGGTGCTTCTTCGTTGGGTGAGCCCTTGGGAAACTTCATTAAAAAAAATTCAAAACCAAAAAAACTGTGACAGCAGTGACTGAGCTTGTGCTTCCCTAGTCTCTCTGAAATGAGTAAAGTTCTCTACTTCCAGGTATTTTCATCACATCCCTTCAGCTATATCCTTATCGGAGCAGGGTTTTGCTCTTCCACATTCCAGCTTTTTAGTTTGCTGCTGCAAACAGTCCCAAACTGTGAGGTACTTCGTGCAAAAATCCGGTTGTGAAATGGAAAACATAAGGAAAAATTACCCTTCATCTGAAACTAAAGATTTTCTTCATTTGACTATCTTAGCTTATGCCTGAAAGACATACAGTAAAAGTCTTTAATGACTCAGAGAGTTCAAGCTTCAAAATTGTATATTTAATATGGATTTAAAGGAGCATTTCCCAAACAGATATGCTGGTTTGCAAACACCTGCTGCTTCCTTTCTCCTGAGCACACCTAATTTTAGTTACTTCTTTTTTTATCTCTGTTTTGTTCCTGTTGTCACAGTTTCATTTAGGTCTTTCTGATCCTGCACAATGCCTTTGCTCTTTCAACTACACTGGACCAGTGGAATATCAAAGGAAACCCTGCGGACTAGTAGGACTTTCAGCAGAGCAGATAATTTCTCTTCCTTAGAGGTGGCTCTTTTGGGTCTCAAGGCAAATGGTCGTGACCTGCTTCATCCTGGCCTCATCACTATGCTGATCTCAGCCAGACTGCTCCATGTGTGAAGTGATGCCACCGCTGCCAGTGTGGGAATTGCCATTAATTGCAACAGGTCCTCAGTTCCACTTGTGTTGAACTGACTGCACTTAATCTCCTTCCTCAAGGCAGTCAAAGTGGGCTGAAGAAGGCAATTTTTCTCTTTACCAACAGAAGACTAGTGAGATGCAGTAAGTTTTTCATAATTTCTTTCTCAATATATGCTACAAAACTGATCATAAATAGTCTCTGGGTGCAATAAAATTGGGAGCCAGGCTTCTAGAGCAAGAGGGGAGAAGTAGGAATCTGGCAGCTAGTTTGGAGCCATCCCAAATATTGGGTGGTGGGTGGCAGGAAAGTGAAAACCATCTGGTCGCTCAGATTTCCTGTATAAGGAGGTCCTCTGGTTTTAAAAATGTGGGCCTCAGCTCCTCCAGGAAACAAATGCTTGCAGAATGAAAAAGGAAATGTAATGGTTTGCCTGCGAATTTTGATACGTGATGCAGTAAAAACAGGGTTTCTAATAATGACATTTCTACATTTCTTCATTATGAGTCATGAGTAAACATGACATTTCTGCAACGCGATCTAGATATGTGATCAAAGATTAAAATGGAGCCATTTTAATATTTTAATTATTCCGGCACTGTCAGGCTTCAGAGTCTGTTATGCCAACACCCAGTGCGGAGCAAATAATTTGTAACAAAGAATTTTATCAATTTTATCTGCTTTTTTCTCCACGCGGATTGTGTGTGAACGGGTCATTATTTTCTCAGATTTGCTCATTATTCGAAATGATCCACAATGAATAATTTATACTAATATTTCTTGTTCTGCAGCTTCTTCACCACCAGTTTGTAGCTGCCTGGGCTAGTTTTGTCTGAACAAACAAACCACATGGCCTCCTTTCTGCTTCCAGGTTGACTAAGAAGTGCTTTGCTGGGTAGGGTACTCCCATTTACGAGTTTTATATATGCTCTTCTGCAGATACATCTGCTCTCCAGCTAAAAATGCTGTTTCCACAAGCATTCTTATGAGCCAATTTATTCTTTACAATATTCATGGGGAGTGAAGAAGAGTGTAAACGTGGCAAAGAGAATCCAAAGTTTTATCAGCAATTATTTTGCTGATATATTTTTTGTAGTTCTCAGCCTATTCTTACACCTTCTTTGGCTAACAGACCTTCATAACTGGAGGAGTGCCAGCAGGTTTCTGTAGGTGCAAACATCTTGTGCACTAGAATACACCAGAAAGGAAGAGCTTTCTTCAACAGCAGATTACTAATTTTTCAGTCCAGGGTTGGGTGCTTCAAAAGGGTTATGAACAGTTTAGATTCATAGAATCATTTGGGTTGGAAGAAACCTTTGAGATCATCAAGCCCAACCATTAGCCTCAGTTATGAGGTTCACCGATCAACTCAGTAGTTTCAGGCATTTATCAGTGTATGTCTCATGAAGCATTTGACTTAATTAGGGAGTAATCCCTGAGAGTTGGGTATCCCATCCTACTACCCACCAAAATGCTCATCCTGTTATCCACCAAACCTAGTAGTATAATGTGGGCAAGATGTGAGGACAACTCTTTCTTAATATACTAAATCTAAAGAATTCAGCCCTAGCATAGATCAACTAAATCCCTTTGTTAAGTTTGTACATCTTCTCACCGCACCTACCTGCAGATTCGGCTTTTCATGCTGCCTGCAGCAATCAGTCCAAATTACAAATACTCTACCAGTAATACAACTTGACTTGTGCGTTCTGTAAACCAACCCATTCACTCATGACTCGTTGTTCTGGAGATAGTTATGATCTAGCATTTTTATGAAGATATCAGAAGCAGGTGTCTCCTCCACAGACTGTGTAACCCTTGCTACAGCAAAACCCAGGTTGATTTGTAAATTGGGCAGCCTGAATCATCAATTTTTTCAACACCTCCTCAGATAAACATAGAGTCCTCAAACTTTCGAGGCCTCACAGGAGTGCTATCCACTGCCATGAGGCAAATAAACCCAATATTTATGCTGGAAATGTTCCCTTTGTGGTTCATGTTTGGAAGCAACCCAAAAACAAAGAGAGATGGGCTTGGAGCAATCTGCCTATCAATTAACATTATTGAATAATTCCTAAATTCCTGGTCTGCCAGAACAGTCACTTGCAGTGTGGCTGTAAAGCAGAGTGTGAGAGGTGAGGCAGGGGCCGGAGAAGAGGACACAGCTTGTTGCTTCACTTGGGCTTCCTACACCACATGGTGCACAGGAGCTCGAGTAGGACCCAAACCTGCTTTAAAGAGCTCTTGTTCTCTGTGAGTCACCGCCTGAGTCACGCACACCGACACAGGATCAGAGAGCCTTCCACTTTGCAAATGGTAAGTGATGACGACAGTTAAGCAGGGGAGTCCACTGTGACTCTCCTATTCCACCATGTGTCATTATAAGCCTGATGGAGCGCCCGCAAAGAAAATACTGTGCTCCAACTGCTTTGTTAGTTGTCCTTTCCTGGATAAAAGGAACATCCATACACATTTTAAGTTTCACCTTCACACTCTTTTATGCTTTCATCCTCAGAGGGGTGACTATGGAAAATGTCTGTAATGCAGCTACATCCATCTATCTGCCTACCTTTCCCTGCAGTGGTCATGCAAAGCCCTACAATAGTACCTCCAGGAACAAAAAAAATGTGGCTTAGAAAGATTTATTTTTTTTAAATGACTAAAGAATATTTTTTCATTTTCCATCCTCTACAGATGTCATTTTCTACTGATGAGTACCTCTAGATTTTGCCCTTGAGTCATTATACACACAGTATGTAAGTATGTAAGATGCTAAACCCAACAGGCCATTCTTCCCACCAGATGGAAAAGTTTCCCTTTGGTACCTGCAAAACCATGCATACATAAACACAAATCTAATTATTAAGTGTGAGTATCCAGGTATATCTGCAAGTGTCTGTAGTCAGGTATTTTTTAATAAAAGAGCACATCAAAAAATGCAAAGGTTCACCAGAAAACGAGCAAAAGATAAGAAATCAGTTTTAGGGTCAGTAACAAACTGGCTTCTTTCTGCCTATGTGTCATGGCACAGTCCTTAATTGTATTGTCATGTCTTTTTTTTTCTTCAGTGTCTTCCTCATCAATGAAGAATAGGGCTCATGAAACTGATCTATTTTCAATATTATGTTTTATCCTCATCATCCAGTGTGTGGCTTCATGCTCTGTCCAGCACTGCACTGGATATGTAATTATTGTTTTCTTCTCCCTTTCTATTTTTGGGGGTGTCATAACAGTTGTTTAGATGTTTTGACAACATTAAGAATTTACCTTCATGGTGCTACTATGAAGAAATGTGAAATCACTGTCTCTGTCACTGAGACAGAGATTAACACAAATATTCTCAAATGTGTCATTTAATTTGGGATTCCTAACTCGAAAACTTACAGTCTGGTTTTTAGAGCATTTTGCACCTTGACAGTACTTTCTCTGTTCAGAACAGAGGTCATCTTGACCTCATGTATGGCTGTGGGAAGTCTGCAGCTCTAACAACCAGAGCTCTGGCCCCAGAAAATCAGGCTCCCTGTGGAAGACATTTTCTGGAGCAATTTGTCTGTCATCAGATGAAAACTCTGGACATGAAGCCACAGTAGAATCCAGTTAGTCTGCATGACGCCTGCCTTAGAGCTCTACAGAAAACCCTTTTCTTCCTCCACTTTCCTTGTCCTAAGCACGAGACATCTTTTCATTCCCACCACACATAAGCAAGGAGGATGTCCGCCTACAGTCACCACATTGCTCAGATACATCAGCACAGGATGTCCTTTGCAAAGAACCAGACATAGGTCCGAAAATTAAAAGTAATGACTTCATAGACAGTGCTCTGCAGATTAGGAACTAGGGTGATGATCAAGTTTAGGGACACAGTGCCTGGCACTTCTCAGCCCCAGTGCAATGTATATGTCATTGTTCTTGGGCTTATTTGTATGTTTTGCAGAATTCCAGCTTCTTTGGTTTACCTTTGTTAGTTTCTTTTCATTTTCTGTCCCTCCCTTGCACACGTGATTGGACAAAGACAGTTCTCAGCATGGAAATTGCCGCATAAACAGTTTAGGCTTGATGAGGTCCAAACAACTGACAAGAGTCTTTCCATACATCACATTTAACAACCTTAATCTCAGCCATTGGTGTATCATTGCAATTTATATTATCATTTCTGCTGGGCTGACTGAAAAACAGAGCACTACCAAAATAAAGCAGACTTTGAAAATCCAGCCCATCACCACTTATGATTTCTTTTGACAGGAAAGCATCTCCATTTTCTTCTGCCTGCCTCTATGCAGGGCCCCTCCACCAAGGCATCTGCATTGAAAAGCATGTATTACATGCATCAGGTTTTTCTCATGCACTCCCCAGGGTAAATACTATCATTCAGAATCTCAAAACAGCCCCATTTAGCTTCATGGCAATGGGGAACCTGAATCTCTTAAGTAGCTTTGACAATCTTGACTTGCAAGCATTATTGTTGGAAAACTATGACAATCTGCCTTGGTGGTGATATGCAGAATAATGATAAAATGCAGCATATACACATTGGCCTTTTAACTTGGGCTTGACTGGAGACTCAGCAAGCCTAGCTTCCAGCAAAACTGACTGCCTGTGAGCACAACAGTGCAAAGGTTGCAGAAGGAGACCTTCCTAGTACTGAGGCAGGACCAAGCCAGGATTACAGTCTTTTCATTTGATATGTAATAAATTTTAAAAAAACAAACACAAACTAACAAAAAACCCCAATCAACAATGTGCTTGATGAGTTTAAGATCTACAGGCAAATATTTAATGTTGCACTACAATGAAAGGAATTGGTATGAAGCATAAATGGCAAAGCAGTGAAAAGAACTGACACAAAGCATACTGGCGTGTACAGCAACGCCCACACAATCAAAAGCATTCAAGGAAATTAAAAAAAAAATCATACGACTAAAGATCTGGCTATGCAAGGGAGTTGCACAGCAAAAGTAATCTCCATCCACAGCTATCCTAGGGATTTGAATGAGCTGGAATTTCAGGAAAAGCTGAATCAGTTGGCAAAAAGAAGGAAAAGAAATTAGGAGTAGAAAGAGAACTCAGAAATACAATAAAATACCCCACTCAACTTTTTTAGTTCATCTGTATTTCAGTACTCATGTTTAGAGGCACATTTGACCCCAGAACTTCGGATTTGGATATCTTCAGATTTTGGGGTGCTTGAAAATTAATGAGATATCACAGCCAAGTTTGTACTTGGCCTCGGTCCCAAGCAAAAAATATCTCAATCCAATCCTCTTGAAACTTTGGCTTTTCAGTTTAATATCCTAGTTTGGATCCAAATCCAGCATTTCAGCTCAGCCTTTAGTTATGTCACTTCACATCATGTCACAAAGCAAGCACATACAGCTGGATGCAATGTAATAATGAGACAAAACATAACAAAGCAGGGTGTAATGCACCTCAAGCAATAACACTGCAACAACTACCTTTACAACTTAAATGGGGGGTTTTGTTGTTTTTTTTTTTTCATTTGATGGGCCTGCTAATTTTACTGTGCACTGAAGATTTTTGGAAATTCAGGGCATAAAATGCAGGAATGCCCAGCAAGCCCCATGCACTTCCATGACAGCGTTTGTCTCTTAGTTACAGCAAGGGTAATGTTATCAGCGCCAAGCAACCCAGATGAAAATTATCAATTGGTTACCAAGAAACCTAATGATTTCATCAATAATATTTTACCAGTTACAAAGGTCATTTGGAGAAGTAATGCCACACGAAATGTGCTTGTGAAGTGGGTGATGTGTGGGTGGCTGTTAAGGGTCAACACTCCATTTCTCATTTCTTTAATTGATACTTCTGAATGAGTATTAATTGAGCTGCAATGAGAAGAGTGTGCAGTTTGACAATGCAAGTGACAGGATGGAAGTGCCATTTGCAGAGTGTATATAACCACAGCTAACACCCTCAAAGCGTTAATTCCATTTTATGTCTTTCACATTTAATAGCAAATTTGCCATTTAATCTTTAAGACAGAAGTTACTTATTCTCAATCTACCTCTCACTTGCACTGATATAATCTCATGCCACTCAGACTGGCCTGTGGCATGAAGCACATCACACTTTCAAATCAGGTCCATTTTTTCATTAGCTCATATCCTTCCTGAGATGCCCTCCTTTACAGATGGCTGATCAGCAATCAACACTAGTTTGTTTCAATCAGAAAAGCAGCCGTAACTTCTCATTTAAAGACTGTTCCTGGAGAAGCGCATTAGTCGAAGGCATAAAGCTGGCACTGGGGCAACAGTGACTCTCACAACTGATTTCTTTTTAGGATTTTTTTTAAAGAGACAGAACTCTTTTTATCTGGAGACCTGTTTTTTATTTTAAAACGAAGCCTAATGAAATCCATGCCTTCGCATGTAGTAGGGAGCCCTTCTCGTAGCGTGGGCAGGTGCCAATAGACTGTAAATCTGAAGAGTGAATACAAAAGGTAGCAAAAGCCCAGGAGGAAGCCAGGGAATAGTTCCCATATGTACGTGCTGACGCTTTCTCCCTCTCTGTTCCTCCTCCAGCAATGCAGTGTGTTGCCTTTTGAGCCTACTTGACTGAGGTTAAGCATTTACACTCTTTCCGAGGACAGTCAGTCCACTCAGGGAGATACTGACTTTCATAGCAGGAGACTTCAAAATGATTTCCTCTCTGCTTGGGCAGCTCAAAAACACACGCGCACAGAAGCAAAGGTCAGATGTCATCCAAGTGGCGGGAGAGTGCCAGCTAAACGCTGGGGATATATTTTTATATTGGCCTCAGCTCAGCTTCCAATTCTGCAGGAATCTAGTCGGCACCCACAATTTGCTCCAGTGCATTAACCCTGGGTGCAAATGATAGGATTTAGCCTTCCAGGCACTGACATGTGGGTGCAGTCAGATAGCTAGATAACTTAATGATATCATTTGCACTCACAGTTAACTGCAGGTAGAAAAGAAAGCTGGAGTGCCTGGGAAAAGAGAGAGAGAGGTCTTTTTTTCTCTCTTCCTCCCCTCCTCAAAATCAGATTTCTTGCACTCAGTGAGGAATTGCTTTTTAGCTTGCAGTCTAGAAAATACAGAGCTGCTCATCGCTTCTTCCCCTGTGGTGGCCATTTGCAGTTGAGTGCATCAGTCTCCTGCTCAGGCTTTTTCCTTCTGTTTGCACAAGCTGGCAATCCACAGGCTACTTCTCTTTCCTTACTGCTCTCTCCTCCTTCATTTCACATACATACCTGCTTTTATGTTTGAATTCACCCCAGTGGTAGCTTTTGCCTATTCCTAACTGGCCCTACCCTTCTGGTTTTTAATCGTTTACTAATTCTCTTCTGCTTCTTTCTTTTTTTTTTCCCAACCACTGATAGTTTTCTGATACCCAGTTACTTCAGCCAGATTACCACCTATTATCCACCTATATTCCTTAAGTGTTCACCTGGATTTATTCTCCTCTGCCCTCTCCCATTTTCTTATGTGCAAACAGGCTCGCCTTTGAAGAAACTGAGGAGAAAGCTGGTCCCCCTCATACTTGCCCCTGCTGACATTTTATACAAGCAAATATGTAAGTGTGATGTCAGCCACATGTCATCAGTTCATCCATGATTGCAGAGGGATGGCAATGGATGGTGATTGCAGGGGGATGGCAATGGTTGGTGATTGCTTCACAGGCTCAAGGAAACAGGGACTTCATCACTAACTGAGGTCTGTGTATGTCAGGAATACACACAAAGAAATTAAACTAATAAAACAAAGCTGGTAAAACCAGCATTGGCAATAGGTACCCTGGGGAGGCAGAGCTTCTCTAACCAGTGGGTGTGGACCCACTTTGCATTTCTTCTTCACTTACCGTAAGTTCC
>VYZX01009774.1:51923-113102 GCA_013401335.1 Brachypteracias leptosomus | reverse complement strand
ATTTCCTGGGCCAATTTCTATGAACATTTTATTGATCTTTTCCATTCTGATTTGACCGTCAGAGACTATGATCCTTTGCTTTGTCTGTCCCATACCTCCCCCTGCCCCCACATTTAACATATGTACCTAATTTCACTGCTCTGTCTACCATCTGCCATTGTTTGAAGTATATGGGAATATAAGTTTAATCATAAAAATGGTGGCCCTGGCTGTGTATACTACTTGAATGTTCAACTTTCACAAGATGAAGTGACCTCCAAGTGGCTTACTGCTTTTCATTAATTTCTCTGTATAATTGAACATTTTTCGGCATCTCATTTAACAAACTGTTAAGCTCCTTATTGCACAGAAGGGCCATGTGATGTGCAGGGATTCTGAAATGCTTCCCCTCATTCACAGTTCTCCTACTAATATCCTGGGCATTATTAGTAGTTCACAAAGCCAGCACATTTTCTTTTTGATAAGTGTCCCTGTTCTGCCCTCCTTTGTCCACCTCCAAATGCCGCCTAGTACTTACAAAGAATAAAACCCTGCTGCCTAACTAGCCTGGTGCTTTGGATTGCTACCCCTGCTCACTCAGTTGCCTGTAAGGGGATGTACTTATATCAATGAAAGATAAATCCCAGCTAGAAATACAGGTCCCTGACAACCTAATCACTGAAACCCTGTCAAGTAACCCCTAATTTTAAAGCGAGTGGTTAATTCCCAGCAAATTGATTTATGCACTGTTTGAGGTTTGGTGAGTTGTGTTGTTCATCTGTTATTACCAGGAACTCAGCTCAGCCTATTCATTTAGACCACTGACACAACACAGTGCATCTCCCAAGAAAATTTCCTTTGTCAGCACATCTAGAATTTGCTAATTAAATCAACGATGACATTATTCACTTTCTGAAAAAAGGAACTTCTCTCTCCTGCCCCCCTTAATACACATATGTGTGCATAAACATGCACACACCCAAGCAGTTTTTAACCGCCATTTGTAAATGCATTCGGTCTGCAACTTTTAATGATCTTTATTAACCATTTTAGTCAGCTCTAGATCACCTGCTCTCCTCACTAGACTTGTACTGCCTCTTTACTTAGTAACCTCTAAAGTGTGTGTGCGTGTGGCAAGAGTGGGGGCCACATGATGCTCACAAGCAATCGTGAGTCTTACTTCTTCAGAGCTCACCCTGAACTGTGAATTCCATTAAAATAATAGGGTTAGCCAGCAAGTCCTTTTCTCGACTGTGTTATTGCAGCAGGAGTGAATTCAAAACACCAGGGAAGACAGGTTGTCCCCCAAGACCTGTAATTATGGGTCCATAATATCACTGCAACTCTTTGTACTATTTAAGGTGCAGAGAATAAAAGAACATTGAAATTAACCTTTTTTGAGCATCCAGTAATTTTTCAAAGAATGCTTCTTCCTTTGAGAGGTTAAAGACAGCTGAATAAGTGACCAAAAAAAACCTATATATGCTCAGACTCTTGCTTCTGTAGGTGTTAGGTGAATGTGGAAGCCTGTATCTACACACAGATGCCCCAGCAAAGGCCCTTGGTGGTGCCTGGGGTACTGTTTGCCTTTCAGGGTAACAATTTGGTAGTGCATTCTCCTAGATGTGCAGTATGGCTTTTACCCCCATGATAAATCCCACATTTCTGTAGCATACTCTAAGTGGCCATGCTCTACAGACTACTGGCTTCCCACAGCTTGGATGCTTGCAGTGCAACCAAGAAAGGTGTCAGTGATGCTTTATCTCCAACTCAAAAAGGTATTCTTGGGTCATGACTGTGTACCTGGGATATCACTTCACCTCTATGATGGGTGCATTATCCCCCATCACCAGAACAGGACATGTCCATCCTTCCAAGGAAAAACACAAGAAGTTGACAAGGAAATGGGAAGTTGTTTAAAAATGAAATGGCTCTGTCACCAATCTGTAGATAAACCAGAGTGTAGCAACTTACCACCATTACCCTCAGCCCCTAACCTCAGGATAGCAGCTGTCTTTATCTTTCTGAAGAGTCAGTTAAAACTAAATTTCATTTTTCAAGAGAAACTAGCACTCAATAGACCTCAGAAAAATAAAATCAAAAAGAAACACCTAGATACCTTGCCATAACCTTCCTTTTCAAAGGCAGGTTGCCCTGCATGCAGCCTTGCTGTATACCTGATGGCTGGCAAAGACTTTCCAGTATCACTATTTATGACTGCCCCATATATGTCACTATTGAGGCATAAGCAGTGCATGGTACCATCCCTTCCAAGCAAGTCTTGAGGTGACACCTCCTTAATCAAATCCAAAGTATCCTTGATTTTTTTCATTCTATTTAATTCTGTTTATTGAAGCCATTTAATACCCTTGTTTAGTCAAATACAGTCCTGATGTATGCTCTTGGCCCGCTGTGGAAAGGTTACAGCATTTCATGCTTTCATTCTTCATATCTGAAACAGCCGTGCAGTTTTTCCACCAACTCATTGCTTGCTAATGAACTTTTTTTTTTTGAGCAGCCTGTCATTTTGTTTAATGTTGCAAAATAAGGCAGTCTTTAAGTGGGATCTGATTTTGCTAAGAGATGTCTAAACTTAAGTGAGATAATGGATGTAACAAAATACCACCAAATATGACAGCTTTGTTCTGCCAATGTAATTTGCTGATTCTGGAAACCAAACGCAGAACAGTCTGTGCCAGTCTTAGAAAAGAGGCTTGTTTGACAGATATAGACCTGCTTAAATATCAGCATACACTACATTACATAGCAGACTTCTGCATTAGTTTGTGGGTTTTAGTCACTTGTCATAACAAGGGGTTTTTATTTAATTTAAAGTGCCTCATTGTTCCTATCACTCTGGTGCCCAAGTACAGTTGGCTGTTCCCCCCCCCCAGAGGTGCAAGGTGATGTTACTTGACAGAGACACCAACTTCTCTCATTATAATAGTGTTAAAAATCCTAACTAGCTCTTTATTCATTTCAGAAGAAAAAAGGTTTCTATCTGCTGTGTTGAGGAGAAACCTTGGGTTGGACTTGGTTGTGTCCTTTCCACAGGTGAAGAAAAAGGTGTATGTTTGATAAGAAAGCTCTAGAAGCACAAACTGTTCAGATACTGCTGGTTTTCTCTGATTGACCACATGCCATTAAGAGATACCCTTAGGACCATGAGACAGAGCCGTCAGTATTTCCTGGCAGTCAGACTCTCAGTGGTCTATAGCAGCATCTGCGTGTAGCTCAGATTCAGAGTTTTAAAGTATATGACAAAAAAGTTATTGGATTTACCATGCTCCTGCATTCATTTGGATTTTTTATATCCCCCAGCACATACATATATATAGACATACAAGGCTACCTTCTGTTTACTTGCTATTGACACTTCCACATTTATCAGACTTATTTCACCTTTCCTTAGACCTTCTGTCTTCCACAGTCCCTTCCTCCTCTCTGCAGTTCTCCCATATTACTTTTTTACACTCTTCATTTTTCATATTTAAAGTTTTAAGATGTTTGGACCTTGGTTTTTAGCAGTAACGTATTTCTTCACTTAAACATTGGTATATCTTGGTAAGGTCCTTGTGCCTTTCTGCGTGCCGATTCTGACACTTTTAAGTAAAATTAACTGTAATTGTCACATATTACATGTAGCCAATATTTCCGCAGTAAATTCTGCCCAGGAATGTGATGTTGGCAACCCTTTTTCCTGCAAAAGAGGTGTGTTCAAAATGATCACCCACGTTATGACTCTCCTGCACTCAGACCAGCCATGTGCGAGTCTGCCTTCAAACGCTTGGGATCAGAACATCAGATGATGATATTTTTTAGATCAACAAAAATTAATGGTGCTGTGACATTTCATCTCATCGGAGGATATGAATCTAAATGTGCAGTCCTGACCCTACTGAAATGAAGAGGAATTTTGCCACAGACCTGAATTTTACTTTAACTCTATTCTTTTTCATATGGATTAAACTCAATGAAATTCTAGATTTTTAATTTATTTGAATCATTCCACTTACAATATGTTATTCTAATAGCAGATAAAGCTATTTTTAGGTTAAAGGAGTGATTGGGGTCAGGGAGGGGGGACTATAATAACTAAAAGGAAAGTCAAAAGTAAATCTACCCCTCAATTCAGAGTTGCATCCCTCAATCCAGAAAATATCTTTCATATTTTGATGTACAGTAGATATTTCTGGTTGTGTTACTAGGCTTACTTTGCAAGTATATGATATTTTAAATGCAAATGAAGAAAGCAACTGAGCCAAGACCTCTTCAGAAAAACAAATTAGTACCAGTCTTCTCTTTCCCTATCCCACTAAGACTCATGTAGTGTAGAGTCAGTGGCTTACTCGTGCCACTTCTTTCAGTCACATAGCAGAGGAAATCCAGAGACCCTTCCTTAGACTGCTGAGGCTGTTTAACTGTCCTCTGTCTCATTATCGAGCTGAAAACCCCCATAAGGCTGAATACAGAATCATCATTCTGGCCACACTGTAGTCTCTGGAGACCCTGTTATTTCTTCCCAAATGGGTAGGACATGTGAGGTTTACTAATTCTCTTCATGAACCTGACAATGTCAAACACCCTGCAGCCAGCAGAGCCCTGCCTGTGGAAAGGCAGGGGGGACATTGCAGAGTTCGGGCAGGTATGGCACAGAGGAATGAGACCCTGGTGCAAGTCTCGTTTCTCTCCCAGAGGAGTGATGGTGAAACACAATCAAGGTCCCTAGTACTAATTTACAAGCATGTATTACTGGGAGGGCAGGATGGCAGATGCAGGGTGGAGGGAGAGGGCTTGCCTTTAAAGAGTGGACCCTAAAATCAGTGTGGTTTGCACACCACAGGTGTTAAAGTGAAGGAAGGAGTGGGATCTGGAAACCAAGCACTTTAAATACTGAGTCCTCTGACAAGAACAGCTATTCAGATTAGATATTGATAGCATGCCTATATTTATAGCTACTGCTAAATGACCCAAGATGGATCATTTTCTTTGATAAAGAGAAACCTTGTCATTTTACACATTTTAGCAAAATTGCAAATTGCTGGTAATCTAGCAATGAGATTTCTTACTTCACTTTAAACTAGTAAACCTCTCTCTCATTCTGCTTACAAATTTCCTCTGCCTCAAAGACCTGAGATAGAGCATCTTTATTACTATTTAAGTCAGAAGCATGAGAAAAGCATATTTTTATGAAATCTCAGTTCCTTTTGAAAAGATTTCCTGGAAGTTTTGACCCTCACCCTTTTAGGAGTGGCTAAGGTGGGGGAAAAAAGTCTGACTTGAGACAGCTCAGAACATGTCTGAAGGTCATTTCATTTTTTGTCCTGGGAGGAGCCTGTATGGAAATTCAGTCCTGGGATATTTTCCTCAAGATGGTTGAACTAGCAAATTCTGGAATTTTTAGGTTCATATTTAATTTGAACAGGGACAAGAAAACACAACTACTTAACCATTCACGTCTTTGGCACCTGCTAACTATGCACATGCAAAAATAAAGTTGACTCCACACACAAAATTCTGAACTATAGTTCCCACTAATTTTCTCATAGATTAATCTGGCAGAAGGAGAGATAATGGAGAAGCTACATATTATTTTTCCCTTGGACACTAATTTTAAATGTGAAAACAGCAAAATCTAAGCATTAGGTAACATCTGCTGATTAGTGACTGAAAAGCAAGTCCCACAGACAGATACAAAGGTGATTAGTGAGATCTTTGCTCGTATATTCCAAAGGGTCCCAGAAGCCTAGCAGCATCAGTGGTCTCTGACACAGATGGAAATTTGCTACTCAGAATCCTAGGGGGAAGAAAATGCACTTTATTACTGAAACTATTCAAAACAATCCATCTTTTTTGAAGGCCAAAACTAAGAGGAGCTATTTAAAGTGAATTTAATGTGACTTCCGCTGCAGAGATGGGAAGCCAAAAGGAGAATTTTAAAAAAAAATATTCTGTGTGCCAGGAGTCAGAGAACCACCCACTCATCCAGGCAAGCCAGAGAAGAGTGCAGAAGACACAGCTGCCAGATAAAATACATTACAAACCGAGTGAGATCCAAAACATTGATGATCCCAACCATCAGCAGAAACAGGAGAACCAAGAGAATTTAACTACATTTGCAGAAAGTCCAAACCTGAATTAAAAATGAGGGCTGAGTACTCAGGTCAAACAAGCATACGAGATCATCACCAGGAATCCAAGCAAAACAGCAGAGGTTGAATTGTAGTCCTCTTACTCACACCATCTACTTCGTACTATACAAATTATCCCATTGACTTCAGCAAGGCTACGTGAGTCACAAAGCCCTATTCAGAAAAAAAGGAGACACTAGGTTTGGGTCCTGAATGTGGTAATTTCCCTTCAAGCGTTTTGTCTGAACACAGAGCTGGAGAGAGGATGGGTGACATAAACAGGGTCATATCATTGATACAGATGGCCATTGAGTTGAGAGCTCAAGACCAGCCCAAAACAAAGCCCTTCCCACCCCTTCTTGGGGCAAGGAGTATCTTATGGGTCTCCCTCACCTGTAGAGCAGTTTCAGATGCACCACTGGACACACACTGAGCAGGATGCATCTTCTCTTACCACCTGGAAAAGGGGAGGCTTCTGCTAACCTGGTGCTCCTGGTGATTTAGCAGGAAGGATGAAGGGAAAAGCCCAGACCTTGAAAGCATGGTCTCCTAGCTCTTGGTTGGCCAGCAGTCCAGGATAGGCACCTGAACTCAGCACAGCTGCAGGAAACCTTGTAAGATCTGCAGCCCCACTAGCCAGAGGGTTTCCCAAGAATGTCACCATCAGAAAGCCTGCTGAGGCTCCAGGTCTCCTAGGCCTCACACTGGGAACTAGCTGCACACTAAGGTATAGAGCAGGTCTGAAAATGAGACGCTGCCGTAAGTCTTCTCCTATGAGCATCACCAGATCAGCAAGGCTCTTTCCTCCATGCTGGACCCCATTCAGCTCTACGTTAGCCTTTGAACAGTGTTAGCAAGTGTGCAGCTCATGAGTCCTGCCTTGGAAAAGCTGTCAAGCATCTACTTACCAAAATTCATCTCAGTGTAGCCAATAAGAGCACTCTTATGTCTGAAGTCAGCTTGAAACTGTGTGGTATGAGGTGTAAAACACATTGGTGCTGTGGAATAGCTATTTGTTCATCCTCAAAGGCAGGTAAGCCAACATTCTAATACTTTGCTGTATGGGGGTCTAAAACTTGGCAGCAGTAGTGAATGCTATTGTATCATTATCAGGGGGAGTTTGATTCATTAAGACTGAAGGATGATATCAGTAAGGGTTCCTTTTGAAACTTACTAAAAAGATAACCTCTCCTCTTTTAATTAAAACATCCGTGTGCAGTTCATTTTTGTTCAACACTTAGCTGTATAAACTATTAGTCCTCAAACTATGGTTTAGTCTTGATTTAAGTTTTCTTCAAACACTCAAGGAGATGTTTGTGACTATGGGCTCTTTGAAAATACATGGCTTTCAGTCACTCCTACCTTTCCAGTTCAGCATTTCCAGTGTGACTCCTCAGGGGTTGACAGGAGTGCTCTCCCTACTCAGCCCAGGGTCTTCAATTCTGGCCTCAGGAGGTGGTCATGAGCTGGACATCTGCACTGAAGACAGAGAGGAGTTAAGGTCAATAATACTTCACCTATACTTGAAGAGCAGAATTAGGGCAGTTGGAACAGTTTGCTGGGTAACTCTCGAGTTTGGCATAGGTATTCAGAAAGGTTAACAGAATAAGCTTTGAACCATGTTCTTTGGTGTGTCTTATGATTCAATATGGTACAGTACTGTCTTCTCTTTTATTTCCTGAGAAAGTTCCACAGACGTTGGAAAAGTGGTTGGCAACACTGGGCTCCAAAGCGTTGTCAGAGACCTCTCTTCTAGTCACCTTAACCTAATTTTTGCATTACACTTGCCACTTTGACCCTGACACGGAGCAGGAATGGATGATCAAGGTTACTTCTCCATAGTGCAAGCACTGTAGTTTGTCACAAATATAAAATAAGGTGACCCCTGAGATAGTAAGGCTGCAATTCAAAGACTCTCCTGTTTGTCCTAGTTAATGAGGAATAAAACATATTAGCCTGTAATAGAGAGAATTTTGGTAACCTTCCTTTGGGAGATACCCAGAGTGAATGTCCTTTAGCAGTTCAGTAAAAAAGGCTTATGAACATGTTTTTTCTAAGCCTGTGTACACAATAGAGGAAATCACTTAATAGAAGTGGATTATTCAGAAAAATGTTTTGCTGAAAACTTGATAAAAACGTTTTGGTCCCGTGGCAGAACGCTTAGTTACAAAAGAAGAGGGAAAAAGGCTGCTCACCACTTACAGCCCCTTATCTCACAGATCTTATCAAGACTTCAGTTCAGCCCTCCCAGCAATGAAAGCAGGAAGAACTTCAAGGCACAATTACACCCAGCAACTTTCCCCCCTTGAGTCTGAAAGTGTGTCTCACTTGGGGGAGTCTGCAGCAGTTTCTTTCAACGCTGGCAAAAATCATTATTGCCATGATTAGCAGTACGGACAATTTTCCAGCTAGAAGGGAGTTTTATTTGGCAAGGAGCGTGGCAACTGGACCTGCATCGTGCAGCACACACAGGCATCCCTACAAAGGAGGCAGGAGATTTCCCTTCACCTTGCTTTCTTGCAATGGTGCCCAGTTCTCCCAGGGAGCCCTGCTCTCAGCTCCTCTGCAATCCTGACTCCAAACCATTCCTGACCCGGCCCTTGGAGCCTGCTTGGCATGGCCTATGAGCTATTTCTATAGCTGGCTGCAATCTTCATTGAATAAACGAGGCAGATACCCTTTTTAATGAATGAAACACATTCCCTTTTATTATAGCAGCTCAGGCAAAAAAATGGAGGTGGAAAGAGTTCTAATAATTCAGGTATGATTAAAAAGAGGATATTTACTGGCTTGTAGGCCTTGGGGAGAAAAAACCAACACGGCAGCACAGTTTCTATATACATCCCTAGGGAAAAGTTCAAGAAATAAGAAAATGCATATAACCATTGTTCGTGTGCATTATGCAAGCTTTAAAAAAAATAGATAGGGCTGAGTTTCAGAGTATCAGGAAAAGTATTTGGGCTGCATTTAAGTGAGAAGGATTAGCTTGCATGATGTTGATTTATAAATGGCAACAACCAATCCCTTATATTCTCTCCTGCAGTCATCTCTCCTGCACAGTAATTCCCAATGTTCCCTTTTGAAAGCCCTTGATACTCAGTTAGCCCCGAGGTATAATGTTTGATAATATAACTACTGCTTCTGTCACTGCGTTTTGTACAAACGCATTATATGTGGCCCAGAATGGTAAAGATTTATGTATGGGTATGGAAAATAAAAATCAGCATTGATTAAAAGCCCCAGATAGACCATCCAATCCCGCCCAGAGAACATCAGTTATTTTGCATTTTGACGTGGCGATTGATAACTCATAAATGCAAGCAGGAATGACAAATGCGGATGGAAACTGGCTTTGACAAAAACGATAACAGTATCAGTCTCGAGGGGCGATGGAGGTATAAGCAGGAGCTGTTTAAAATATTTAATCATTTTATGAAGGCTGCAAGATGTTGTTTGACCCTGAAGGAGTGTGAATGTCACATGGATCAGAAATTGCCAAGTCTTTGAAGTGAAATAAAAAAAATGGTGTTATTATAGATCCTTCTTGACATCCTATCATTTTTGTATAGGATTAAAAATATGTATACAAAGCTCTAGATAAAGGACTCCAGCAAAAGATGTCTTGGTTGAAGGGGAAAAAAAAGTAAAGACATACTGTTGTGAATTTTTACTTCAAAATCCCAAAGCATCTCTTTTATATTCTTCTGGAATGGCATGAATAGAACCAGCAGCCCCCTAGTAAAAAGACTCCTTTGGTTTTTAACTACAGGGTAAATTACGTTTTACTTTTGTTACCTTGGGTCTGACTTTTGGTCTTCAAAGAAAATCTTTTTTTTTTTTTTCTCCTTGTACTTAACTGAGCGATGGGTATTGTGTGTGAATGTATATAAGTATATCCATATGATCCTGAGCTGTAAGACCACATTAAGCATATTTATTTTATTATATACATGCAAAAAGGTATGCAGTGTGCAAGGTGTGGGATTTTTTTTTATGGGAGAGGGAGGAACTGGCAACTCAGCATTGAATTGATACACTTAATTCTTATCTACATTTGTGTTTTCAAATTTTCCAGGTCTTCCAGAAGACCTGGAATCTAACCAGTCAAGAAAAAGTACCAAAGCCACAAGTAAATTCTGAGTGAATATTCCCATATGAATGAGGATTAGTTTATGTTTCACTGTGGTATATCAGCAGATGAAATATTACACTGTATATTTTCTCTTTATCTGGTGTATTTCTTCCCTCCCTCTTCCGTACCCTCCTCTCTCCCTTTAAGACACTGGGTTTTGCTTTATTTTATTATTTGAATTTTGTTTAGTCAGGGGCACGTGGGTCTTTAGAAGGACATTTATTTCAAGGGGGGCATTTCTGAAAACCATGGTTCTTTTAGGGTCTGGTTTTGTCTTGTCCTTGAAATATGCTTTTTCTTTTCTCTCCAGTTTGGCCTGTTCCATATATTTCTTCAGGGCAATTAATCATTTAGACTCGACATATAATTTGTTTATTCAGTAGTTATATATATGCAACCTTTCTTCCCTCCCATTAAAGATTTTGCTTGCCTATCTCAGAGGTTTTCATCAAACCTCTGTTTTATGCCTTTCCCCTAATATTCACTGCTGGAAGTGTGCAAAGATCTCGCTTGCTTTGTATTAAGTTACCCTCGCCCTGCCCAAACCACTAGGAAATTACAGATATTCAACTTCACAACAGACCCCTCACGGTACACTGTGGTCACAGCTCTTTGTGTATCCTGCACGAGCTGATCCTTTTATTTGCTTAGGATAGCACAGATGCTTTGTTCCTCGCCGTGGAAGGGATTCTGCCTATTCTCATTTACATGTCCCATTGATTTCAGCTAAGTACATACAGTACATGGTATTGCAGCGAAGGCCGTTGGAAATATCTCTGTTATTGCAGCACGCTGCACACTCTGCAGCAAATCTGCACCACAATAAACCTCTTCCTGCAGCATCTAGAGATCCTCAAACAGCAGCGGGAGGGAAATGCCTGGTGGTGTCCTGAGCAATGCGTTACGTTTGACTGTCACTTCTGGCCTGCCTGCTGGAGATGTTCAGTCCTGGCTATTTATTAAAGAAATTTCAGGGTCTTTTTTTTTTTTCTTTTCTTCTGTTCTTATGAATTCCAGACCTTTTCCTCCTCTGTTCACAAACGAGCTCCCCTCTGAAGTCTGAATGACAAGCTGAACTTCGTGATCTTAACATAGATCCTTACAACACATGGCTTTTTGAATACTTCCACAGGATTATTTCATGCCAACAGACAATACCAGGAAGGACGTATGCTTTTGTTGCCATTTTACTCGCACACCTTCCCCCAGTATGTCCCAGTCATTTCCAGGACAGTTGATTTTAATTTGCCACGTCTCCTGGAAACAACCGGAGAGTGCTCCTTTCAGAAGGGACCGAATTTATCCCACAACATTTGCCTCTGTTTTAAAATAATATAATTCCTCCCTGCTTTTTTTTTTTATTCTTTTTCCCCTGTCACTGCAAGAGGGGCTGTCTCTCTAATGACACAGGTAGATGTGGTACTTGCCAAGGGGAGCAAAATATTAGGAGCAGAAAAATGTTTACTGACATTTCACCATGTGAGTGGCTCCAGGATGGCACGAGGAGAGCTCTCTCCGGCAGCAAAACCCCCGTGCCAGGTCCTTGTGCAGACAGGGTGTTTCCAGTTGGGGCCAATGACTGATGCCTCAATGTCACCTCCAGCTTTGAGCCCATTTGAGTGCAGGCAGTGGTGGGTCAGGTCTTCTCACAGAGGAAAGAGCAAAGCCCAGCTTGCCCAGCTGGCAAGCAGGTGAGATTGGCTCACCTGAGTTACTTGTATCTCTTACTCTGGTTCAGCACAAATGAAAAGCATGCTTAGGCAAAGCATTTTCTATAGCCAAGTCTCCATTTTAGACATCTATATACTTTTAGTTAGAACTATAAGTCATTCAACTGTCAAAATAAATGCTGGCCAGAAAGTAGCGGCCAATTTTATAAACCAGTTCCATTACAGGGACCTTGCATGTATTTAGCTATCTCTGCATCCATCACAATTGAGACATTTGTGCTTACAGTATGGAAGATGATTCTACTCTTGATCTTTCTACAGTCATCCCACCTTCACCACCTGCGTTCTCCCAGAGCCTGTTCTCCTCTGTTGTTCACACCAGAGTGGGATGGCACTTTGGGTCGATAGTTTTATTTGCCTTAAAATGTGAATTTAGGTAAACCACAACACCCAGGAATTTAAGACGAATGTGTGCTCCTCACCAATTTTCCTTCTTTTTTTTTTTTTAAAAAAAGTCATTTGTTAAAATTTTACTTTGATGTTTTTGAATCTTAACAGGAATGACAAGCTTCCATTGAAGGTACCTTTTATTTCAGAGTGGACCAAATCTTAAACAGAGAATGATTAAAACTTAAAGATAATGCTAATTTTGTTTAACTCAGGACATCTTATTTCATGATGAAAGATTTTCATAGCAGCAGAAAAATTGCAAACCAAATTCATTTTGGGTAGACAAAACTGGTCAGCTTTTGTAACTTTTCTGTAACCTATTGGCAGCCTGTAATGGCCATTTTCCTTTCAGTTCTGCTCCCAAAACCTCTAACTTCGTTTCCCCCCAGGGAATTTTTTCATGCCACTCTTTAACTCGCTTGTTTGCCTCTTGTCCTATTCCTCCCTCAACTCATCCCATACTTTGGAAGTATAAATTCAATACGTAGGGGAACATTCTACACCATTTTGGGAGGCTGGAGAATTGTTCTGGTAGCTTGGTACAATGTTTTTTGTCACACGTATCATTATTAAAAAATAACCCTCTTGTGCCAGACAATCTGCCTTCTTCTGTGCTCGGTGTAGATCTGCTGAGGCTGCATCATATAAACCAAACAGACAGAGTTTGGTCAATGCATTTAATTCACCCTTGTTTCTTTGAGTATCATTTGTTTATCAGGCAAAGACTGATCTAGACCTTAATCAAAATGAAGAAAATGAAATTCCCACTAATTAGGGAGATCTCAGCACTTGCTAGATCTTTTCAAAGATTAAGAGGTTAATCATTTGCAGTCAGACGGTAAAGAAATGAACCTCTTGTCTCTTCCTTCATCCTCTATGCAGTTCCTCCATTTCAACATCCTTGTTACTAAATCTGAGACAATGTGTAATTATACAGAAGGAAATCTCTCTGGGGTATAGCTGAAGTTGCTTAAATTGTGCTGATTTACAAAGATGAAGGATTTTTATTTTTTTTCCCCCAACTAGAAAAAAAAATTACCTTTTTTTTATAATGGCAAACAACCTCCTGCAAAGTCAACTCCTTTTCTGAAAGTCATTGCTAGTTTTATAATTTCTGAGTCATTAGATAACAGATAGAACTCCACACTTAGTGGTTTCAAATGTTTATGGTCTGCAATTCATTCTTAATGAGCTCTCTCCATGTCTTTATTCTTCTTCACACCCTCCTGCTGGGAAATGTCTTACTCTGCCTTGGCTTTTGTTAATGATTCCACAATCATTTCAGAGCCATTTCTTCTGCCTTATGTAATTCTGACACTGCATAAGAGCCTGGCTCTGCAGCCTCACAGTTGGAAATGTAACCTTTAATGTATTAATTTCTCTTGCTCAAAACAATTTAACCTCTGTCTTGGTTTTGTGATTGCTAAGTGTTCCAATTAAATGCCTCTTTCATTTTTTGTCCTGGAGGGCTTGATCTTACCAGTATTATGTTTAACATACCCTACCTAGCAAATGATGAGCACTCCAGGGTCCCCTCAAGTGTTCTTTATCAATCCATTATCTATCTCATGAGTGTCTGTCACATTTTCAAAACAACAACAGAAGAGATTAATTAAACTAGTTTTAAACACTAAATAACAAAACCCACTACAAGTGGAAACAAATAATTACAAAGCAGGAGAAGGAGTAATCCAGGAGGAATAAATGCACTTCCCCCCAGCCCCCCTGATCAATAGTAACCTGTGAATGCTATTTAAAAGCTGAATCTTCCACATCAGGATGCAGACAGGATCAGGAGTTGTAAGAACGTGAAAATTAATCACAGTAACAAAAAGTCTCTGTGCGCTTGTCTTCTTTTATTTCACCACCTGGCACTTAACAAAAAACATGCCCAGCAACTTCTGAGGATTGCTGGAGAGGTTTTGCACCAGCATCCAGCAAGAAAACATCTTTTTGAACAGAAAGAGGGAGTAGGAGCAGGGGGAAGGTGGAAGGATTGCTGCTTCAGTGGTAAAATTCCATGTTTTCCCAGTTTCCTCCTAATGCCTTTTTGCCCTAAGTCAAACTTATTTTGACCATCACCCTTATCACACCAACTATGAAGAGGTTTCTATAAAGTAACTAAAAGAGTGATAGAATAAGGCTTCAGTCAAGCCTGTGCCTGTTTATTCACAACTAATATCAAAGTGCTGCCTACGTGTACCTGGACTCAAGATGCTGCACAAGTGCCTCGAGAGCAGAGACAGCAGAAGCAGCAGGCTGGTTTGTCACAAGTGCTGGGGGCCATGCTCAAGCTGCCTACTGACGGTAGATAACTGATGCCACCACAGCTGCCACGCCTGAATTCGAGACAATAGCAATCTCTTCAGGTGACCTGCCTCTCCCCAGGTCCCTCCATAGGCAGGCAAATGAAGTAACGGTAAGTAAAGCTTAAGCCAGGCACCCGAGGAAGAGGGGACACGGCTCATGGTCACCGGTGTTGTTTGCTGATGCTCGCAGCCATAATTCCAAGTACTTCTCAGACAAATGAAATTGTTATGAGTGTGCCATGTTTTATAGGCATCATCTGAAAGTGGGAAGAGATACAAGTTATAAGGAACAATTTCAAGCCTCATGCCATGTGCTTGGTCATCATTTCTTTTCCAGCCATCCATCCTCAGGGGCAGTTCAATGGTAGCCCACGGAGAAGCACACCACAAGCACAGCCTGTCCTCCTCGCTTTTCCACAAGCAGTTTCTGGAGTCAAGGTGCAGGAGAAATAGCTTTGGTGTGTTTCTTGACATTAGAACCAGAAGTGTTCTTCTGTCTCTGCACCATCCCTCCCATATAAGCAGCCGGCCTGGTCTTACTGTTTTCTAATTTCCATCTCTTGCATACAGATTTCAAAAGCTGCACTTGGGCTCACATATTTTACCTCTGCATTTTTCACATTCAGGTGCTGGTCTCAGAGCTCTATAGACCTTTGCAAGGACCATCGGAACAGCAGGCAAGGCCTTGCACCTCTTCCACCCCGTCTCCTGCAGTCTTCCAGTTGTGATCACAGCACTGCTTTCCCTGCTAGGGAAGCTGATGGTTTATCTTTGGCTTCTGTTTTCAGATTTCTGTTCTTTTAGTGGGACCAGTTAAAGACAGGTTCACCTCTGAAGGATCAGATCTTGTTCTGCAAAACACTGCAGCTTCTAACATCATGAATGGAGCGGCATGGAGTCCATCATTGTTTGTCCTGAATTCCTTCAGTTTTTTGGGGTACTTCTACCAACATGATACTGCTACAAGCTTTACCAGGATGCCTCCAAGTTTCTTGGGGTGCTTATGAACCAAAGTCAGACTCGTTGCTGATTGCCTATGGTTCTACCATTGCATGGTAACTGTGCTCCAAGACACAGAGCTACAAAGGGTACTTTTTTGCTTCCCAGACATAAGTAGCTTCTGCAATTAGAGGTGCCCTAAGCATCCACATAGTAGCTGAGAAATCTGACAAGGGACCTATGGGAGACCCAGACAATACCAGACCTGGCAGCTGAGGGACCAACAGGATACCCAAGGTGTCCCAAATGGCCCAAGATACTTTGGTTTGGGCAAATGAGCTGTGCCTAAAGTATCTGGAGCTCTTTACAGGAATGATGAAACTTTGTGTGTGCAGGGCAGCCATTATCTGAAATGCCACAATCTGGCATTAACAAAGGAAGGTACCGCTGCGAGCTGGCAGGATGGCATTGCTCCCTAGAAGTCAATATTTACAAGAGATTGCCAGATGGGTGTGCAGATCTTCCTCATCCCCAGACTAATCAAGAGCCAAAGGAAGCAGGTCAATGTTTTTAATGTTCAGCTCTCCCCTATTGCTTTATGTCCACATTTCCACATAGTGAGGAGACCTTTTCAGCAGTAATGAGATCTCAGCATCCTTTTCAATTACATCGTGGCCACAGAAAGCTGTTGAATAAATGCATTTTTATTCTCAGACCCGCAATTTTTACCTATATTTATCACAACAGCTCCTGCAAGCACAGCCATGAGGTTTGTTTTTCATACTTATCTCCTACAACAGCGTCTCACTTGCTCGCCTCTTGCTTAAAAGGCAAAATCTTGTCTGCTCACAGACCATAGCACTTCAGGAAGAGATTGGTAATTTGTAGACTGACAATTTACATTTATGGATGTTATCCATTGGCAAGCTCAACCCATAGTGAGCAATCTTTGGTAAAACTGAAATTATAAATGTTGCCCCCTTCAAAAAAAACATGTTCTTTCATTTACTGCCAAAAACATATTTAAGAGTGTTTTGGAAATCTTCTAGGAAGAAGTATGATCTCAAGGAAGACTTTTGAGATGGGTTTCTTCAGATGTCATGCCCTTCAGCATGGGGCTTCTTGCTAAATTCTGTGTCCACACATCCCTTGGCACAACAGAACCCTATTCCTAACTGGAATCTCTGAGCACTAGATAAAAGAACTATTAATTCAGAACAAATCACATGTCTGGTTCAGGAAAAAGTCACATATTAGAAGTTACACTGAAACAATTATTTGCCAGTGGTTTGAAAATCAACGCTTGTTTAAAATATAGTGATAATAATAATTTAAGCTCTTCATTACGATCATTTAAACCATTATCTTTTTTTTCTGTCTGTAGCATTGCATACTATGAGAAGTAAATTAGGTGAACTCTTGAGGCATCCTCTAACTTTGGAGGAGTTTTATGATTCTGTGAGAATATACCAGCTACATTTCATCTCTCTTGAGGATTCTACTCTTGAGAAAATGGTTAAAAATTTTCCAACATAATTGGGCTTTCACTGGAAAATTAGGAGTTCATTTAAATAATTTATTTCACATAAAGTGTCTTTTTATGTAGAAATTCTCAACTTTACATTGTAAATGTAAGAACTTCAAACCTGAGAACTTCAATTTCCAACACAAACTAAAATCATTCAGTTTAACAATTGAACATCTTTGGAAAAAACCTGTCCATTTTCACTCTTAAATGAAAGAAAAACAAATTATGTATGTGCAAAATGCTATTTTCTAATAGTTCTAGAGCTGACCTCTCCAGTGAAGTTAACGGACCAGATCATAAGGTATTTATTTAGTATTCTCTTGGGAATTTCTCCAGTTTTACACATGCAAATGCCAAGTATCCGAATATTAAGTGTATGGAACTCTGAAATGACTTTCTGGAAACAGTAGTTGCTCAACATTTATCAGTCTATGTAACAAACTTCTTCACCCATGGCTGACTATCATCAGATGATGAATGCTCATGCAGAGCTTCTCAAGCTGTGGGATAGAATAATACTGCAAGAAACATTTTTTTCTGTGAAATAATCTTCTCTCAGACCTATGTTAAAGCTGAGCTACTCATTCTATATACAAGAGATACTGCACAGGCGATATTTCTGCTTTTGCTGATCCAGCAAGAAAGACAAGGAAAATGGCTCTCCTGGGTTAGTATCTGTCCAAAAGCAGCGGGGAATGTAAGGATAGGTCTCCTGTGCTTTGAGAAAGGAAGTTTCTGCTGGAGCTTGTAGGCTGCAGCCAACGTTAATTAAGAGTCCAAAATCAACTTAGAAAATTAATAGCAGGAATTTTTTAAAGCTTAGCTCTGCAGAAAAATCTCTGATCTATCTGCAAGATTTTGCATGAACAAATATACAGAGGCACAAGACATTATAACTTCAATAAACCTGTCATTGCCCAACAGTTACCAAGATCATGATTGGTACCTACCGCAATGGATCAAGATGCTTAGACAGCACTGAAAACAAGAAGCTACAGCACAGAAACCCACACATGCGTGCAACACGAAAGAAAAGTCAGTGGAAAATCAGACACTCTTCCCTGCCAGCTGTATGCACTTTAATTGGCTTTTCAAATGATTACATGCTAAAAATGAAAACAACTGCCCAGCTGCTGAAGAGCACTGGCAGAAGAGTGTTATGTAGAAGATATGATGGAGAACTTTGTGTTTGCCACCTAGAGATTAAGTATTGTCAACAAGCACCATAAAGCCAATCTATACTCACACAGCCATAGGCTGTGGACCTCAAAGCCATTTTCCATGCTGCTGTTCACTCCAGACAACAGTTGGATTTTTAAGCAAGGGATTGCAGGTGCTTGTTGGGAGGCACATGGACTCAGAGCCACCCCATACATGCCACAGCTCCAACCCTACTTCTTCCCAGTCTCCCCCCAACAAGTTTCCAAACAAGCAAGACCAACTCATTTTCTCTTACAAGAAAGGGGCAAGGCAGGTCCAATGCCCTGCCCACTCCAACAACACTACCAAAAGGAAAAAAAAAATATACCTTAACTACTTTATTCAAAATATGAAAGATAAATTCTGAGTCTTGTCTGCATCTCTTTCTCAACCAGGAGACCCCAGCACCTCTCTCACTATGTGACCACATGATAGGGTTTGTCTGGTACAGTGCTAGGTTGAAGACTTTATCTGATGTGCTTCTCTGGGCACATGGCAACATCTGCGTAATAACAAAGTTGTTTTCCAGCAGAAAGTTCATTGAATTGTACAACATATGCCATTGGGTTCAACATTTCCCCTCCTCCCAGCACCTAACTGGGAATATTTAAGATAATATCAAAAAGTTGCTAAGGAAAGTTTGAAGTAGATGTTGTAATCTGGCAACCAGTTTCAGCCTTTTTGTGCAGTGATAGATTTAATAATTTATAAATCAGTGGCATGAACAAAGCAAGAACCAAAACAGAACGACCCATTTCAAAAGTGTAAAGACAGTTAACCTTTAAACAGATGGATAATTCCAGACAGCACTGTAAAATTAATAGAGCCTAAACTGTAGGTCTCAAAGCTGCAGAATACATCTTGGGAGACCATGTTTTTGAGATCATCATAAATCAATTTTTTTCTTATCAGTCTCTTATGCATAAATCAACTACAAGGCCTGTTAGGTTATGAATATGTATGTCATGACATGACAACTGATCCAATACTCAAGTATCAAAAGTCCTGTGATCTTACTGCTTATACTGAACCATCAGCTTCTTCGTGTTATGTGGGAATAATCACAACAATAGTATGAAGGCTGGACTGGGAAAAGGTAAGATGAGGAGATTTTCTTCAGGGAGTATTTTAGCAAATGAAAGCATGGGATATCTTCAGGAATCCCATTTCCATCTTCGCATTATTTGCAATTCTTTTCCTCATTAAGTCATGACTTTTCAGAGACATTTTAGTTTCCCCAACTAAAATCTTTCAGCTTTAGAAAGAAGCAGGAGACAAACTATAAACTACTAGGAAACTGATGGCCTTTTATGCCTTGGTGAATGCACATGCCCTATCCATGCAAAATAACAAAGCTGTCTACACTCCAGAATAGTAGAAATACACCTCCCACAAATACACACCTATGCTTACCAATAACAAAAATTACTAGAAAACATACTGTTTCATTTGTGCCTTAAAAAGCACTATTCAAAACATTTGATAACAGGGTACATTTATAAATATGGGACATGATCAAAACCCAAATGAGAATGAGGGTTGGGATGGAAGTGGAGCTCAAAGAGTGATGTTACATTGCTGCCAGGCTCAGATATGCCAGTCCCTGGGAGACACTTTCATTAGCAAAAGGGAAGATGCTGGATGTGGAATAAACATGAAACTTGATCTGATGATCTCTTGCCTTGATACCACATAGACCGCTGCTAATTATGAAGCTGCCTGACAAGCAAATAGTGCTCCATATTTATAACAACAGACAAAATCAGCCAATTTGTCATTTTAATGCCTGATATAACTTTGAATTTTTCATAAAAGCAGCAAGGAAATGAGGACCAGAGTTTCCAGTTAAAAAATAGAGAGGAACATATTTCTCTGGATTCCCAAAGGTCTTTGCATTTTCCCCTAGTCCCACAATGCTCCTTCACTCTGATCTCTACAGAGATTACTTTGGGGGTTCTTTTAATCACACAGACATGGAGGTTCTCACTCACAGTAACAGCAAGACAGGGCAACCCAGTGAACCCAGCCTGCTGCCAAACCACTATAAAGCCACAATGAACTGGAATCAGCTGGAATGTAGTCCCCACTTTCATTTGGCAATGGCAATGAGGACTTTGTGTCAAATATGGCAAATGTAAGGACATGGAGCCGGAAGATTTGCCCTCACTTGAATATTAAACAAATGGGTACCAGCCAGCAACAAAAGGGAGGTTTTCAGCCACAGAAACACAGACAGTGTGCACGGCAGTGCAACACTAGAGGTGACTTGCTCACTTTACACTCAAAAAACTTATTTGAACAGACACATGCTGAACAGAATATACAACGTAAAGCTTCTAAGCTACATGTGACCCACTTTTGCAGACATCTACAGCCTGTGAATGTTCAGTATCACATTAACATAAATGCCATTAAGTTTTGGCCCTGTATCATCTTTATATTTTTTATAGATACATAATTATTGAGAAGAGGCTGTTAACTTTTTATAGACTTTAAATATAGTCTATCACTTCTCTCTATCTTGCTTTGTTTAAGGATTCACCCAGCAGAACAATCGTGTTGCTGCCACATTGCTCTGCTTTACAGAAAAAGAAAGGTGGTTTTGCTTCATGGAGTGAGGAGGAGACATCCCCTGCAACCTCCCAGGTGCACACAGAGCGACTGACACTGGCTCACGGCAGCTGAGGCACGGGCAAAGCCAACCCTTTAATCCAAGAAAGCTTGGCGCCTACTTTTAATGTATGTTATAACCTCAGTAGTTCGGCAACACCATAAAAATAATAAAGAGCAATGCCCCATGTCTAGAAAGGAAAATGATTTCTATCGGAATTTATGTGTTCAGTGTAATTAATTTCCATGTTTTAGCCTTTTTTAAGCAAGAAGCAGTCACTCAGTTCCACCAGGAGAAGATACTTAGAAAGCTTTTTTTTTATTTTGGAAAAAAAATTAAATTTGCTGTTCCATCTGATGATGGGATAGAGTAGAACTTTGCAGTGTGTTTAAGCACATTTGTATCCCATCATTTTATTCGGAGTGCCTGAAAGAGAGACTCAGCGTAATCTTCCACATGTTCAAAAGGTGAAAGAAGGTTTCAACTACTATCTGCTTTTTTACTTTTTTCCACAAAATAAGGAACATGTACATTTAGTATATATTGTGCACAGAGAGGCTTACCTGAGATTTCCAACTTGATATGGCCAGAAAATCCTTTCTGGTGAAAAATCTATGTCGGATGCTTACAAAATAACTATTTTAGATGCTACTTTGAACAAATGCTATATTTGACTTGCCACCACCTCCCCAGAACTGTTATTTTTCCTGCTGGGTTTAGTAGCTGAAATACCTCAGTGTTTTCACTGAGCATTACCATGTTTACAATAAAAAGAAAGCCCTACGGGAGTCTCATTTGATTTCATTGCACTGTTTATAAATTAACAAGAAATGGAGACTGTTCTGAATGGCAGAGACAAAGAGAAGATACATGCACACTGGGAATTCAGTAATGGCAAAAACAAAATCATCTCTGATGATAAACAAATCCCTGAGCAGGGACCGCTGGTTCACCCAAGGCCTCTGGATCCAAGTCATAATGAGGGGTCACAACATGGTCTTTAAAACCTCAGCTCTGCTACAGACCATGACTGAGGTTAAATCTTGCTGATGAAATCCCAATTCATTGATTGCACTTTTTATTGCTTTCTATGGAAGGGACTGGAAGCAGTAGTGAGCTGTAACTTCAAAGTACTGTGTTCTCATTGGTTTCAAAATGTTATATTTTAACTATTTAATCAATCTTGCAATGGAGATACAGCAGCATTGACTCGAAGGATTAGAAATACTGTTGTTTAGCCAGTGCACTGGTCCTAGTGAAACAGGGAGGACAATGAAGAGGGAAAATCACAGAATCACAGGGCATGAGAACCAAGCCAGACTTGATAACACTTGTGCACTTGCTGAGGAGCTCCACTGGGCAGCACTGGCACAGAAACATTCTGCTAACCTGTGCTCTTCACCCAGCCATCAGCTCAGTGAACCTTTGTGAGGGAACTTTTAAGGATGCTGCAGGCTCGTGGCTCCAAGTACCAAATACTTCAATATTTTGTTACTTAAGACTATCATAAAGTAGTCCTGTGCCCTTAATTTATGATGGGTTTATCATTTGAAAAAATCTCTAAACTCTGTGAGATTTCCAGTTATCCTGAAGCACAAGTTAAGTCCCTTCTTAAGAACGTCTGCCTGAGCAACAGCTACGACTCTTCACAACAAATTCAAAAGAGAAAGAATAGATAAATGTGCTCTTCACTTAAACATGTGCTGAAGTGGTTTCCTGAACTGGAATATGAACTCACAATTATATAAGAGCTAGCTATAGGTCTTCCCATAGAGATAGGGTTTAGACAATTACTTCTGTTAATAGCCACAGATTTCAATTGGCTTTAATCCTCTCGGAGTTTCAGCAAGTTGAAGAATTAAAAGGTTAATGTAAATGTTTGGTACAAAACTGAACTGGGAAATTTGTGGTGAATTATTTATTTGACTAATTTAGCCTTCTTTTCTGTTAATGAATTCTTTGCTTTCTTTATATATACATTTGTTATTCCGACTTGTTTGACAAATGCTTTGTGTTCCAGTTGGTGGTTTGTGCACAAGCTACCAACAAAGACTCCCTCTTCCCCTACTCATGGTTACAGCTGAGGTACCAGTTACCTGGGGCTCCTGGTGCTACTTTCATTTCAAAAGATCATGGAGAATGGGAGAGATGCCTGAGGACTGGATGAAAGTCAACGACACTCCGGTTTTCAAAAAGGGCAAGAAGAAAGACCCAGGAGATTACAGGCCAGTTAGCCTCACCTCCATTCCTGGAAAGGTGATGGAGCAGATATCATTCCGGAGGTCATCTCTAAGCATGTGGGGGAAAATAAGGTTATGAGGAGCAGTCAGCATGGATTCAACAAGAGGAAATCATGCTTAACTAATCTGTTAGCCTTTTATGATGATGTGACCAGATGGGTCACAGCTGGGAAGAGCAGTGGTTATTGTCTACCTTGGCTTCAGGAAGGCTTTTGACACTGTGTCCCATAACATCCTCATAGGTAGGCTCAGGCTTTAGATGAGTGGACAGTGAGGTAGATTGAGAACTGGCTGAATGAAAGAGCTCAGAGGGCTGTGATTAGTGGTGCAGAGTCTATCTAGAGGCCTGTAGCTAGTGGTGTTTCCCAGGGGACAGTGCTGGGCCCAGTCTTGTTCAATATATTCGTGACCTGGATGAAGCGATGGACAGTACCCTCAGCAAGCTTGTTCAGAGAGGAAGGGGGATGAGTGGTAGGACCAAGATTTAGGGAGAGATGATGCAGCTGCCGTGTACCATGCTTTCTGTTCGGCCAATGCTTAGTCCCATCTTATTTTCAGAACTGGTATGGGTAGGCTACACCTACCCTGGAAAATAAACAGTAATCTGGGGCTGTATTTAAGAGCTACTTCATCATACACTCAGCCAGTCCTAGGGCAGGCTGGAGATGTTTTCAAGCGTTCTACCTTGGTCACAATGCTGTTGCTGCATTTCAACAAATTAAAGGATATGAGCAGAGGGATCCAGCTGCTCAAAAGCTACAAATATAAAGTAATTTAAAAGCCTTTGACAGAGGCAGAAAGGCAAGAATTTCTGATAAAGACACAGCTGCAAACAGCTTCAAGCCTTGAAATAATACAAGGAACATGTATCAATTTCTGTCGCTGCGAACATCGACTGCTGAAACTTAATACCAACCTCCCCTTCGTGATGATGAAGAGATGACATTTCCATTTTATTGATCCCAGCAGAAACACAGCACAGGCAATGTCAAAGGGAGCAGGTCTCAGGGACACCTCAGCCCAGGCCCACAGGAATGGACACATCCTTGTCCCATTGTGCAGCTTGGTCCCCAGGAAGCTGGGCCAAGACAAATCTCTTGGAGGACTACACATGAAAATAAAGAAGAAAAACAAGATTACAGTGGAAAACCAGACTTAGCTGCATTTATAAGGTCATTGTGGCTCTCACCACCTTCATATTCAAATGTGTCTACATACTTGCATTTAAAGTTTATGGAAAAGTGTATCACAGTAACATACCTCAGGAAAAGTTGCAGCAGGCAAGGTCCTTTGGCATTTAGAAAAAGACAAAACATCAACATTCTTTTCAATAGGAACTGAGTGCAGATGATCTTAAATGCAAGGCAGAGTAAAATAACCAACAGGACCACAGCACTTGCTCTTCACAGGACATGTTCAGAGGCCTCAGCTTCTCAGATATTCTCATTTTAAGGAGTGGGAAGTGCTGGGCATGTCTCAGGGGTCAATTGTAAGGTCCAGCAGGCCATACTTTACAGAACTTTTTTAATAGCATCACACTACTCCTCATATATATGGTATCAAAGTTGCTGGCACTTTTTTCTTTTCTTCCTACAAGCTGATGATGTGTGAATAAAAGCACTTCAGTGTTTTTAATGCTGTCCAAGTCATGAAACAGAAGACAAAAATATTTTCAGCACTTAAATTGAGGAAGGCTGGGGAGCTGTTCATAAAATGTGCCTTTAATTTTGTTTCTGTCATACACTCCTCTTACACTTCTCAAAGAGATTTTATTTGCAGAGTTAAATTGTGAAAAGGCACGTAATGAGATATTCAGGGAGTGGGAGGGATTGATATGGATTTCTCCTGTTTGGCTCCTGCTTGGAGAGGTAGGTGCATCTGTCCTGCCAGAGTCTTCACCTAGCTCCAGACAAGCCAAAGACACAAAAGCACTGCTCAAGTTAGAAGGTAAGGATAGAAGCATATCCCACAGATAAAAATTAATCAGGGGGGGGGGACAGTGAAAAATTTGGCTCTATCTAGAAAAGAAAAATTTTGGTTTCCTTCACAAAAAGAAAACACTGGATATTCTCATTTTATAGTGAAGAAAATGTTTCTTTTAAGTCAAATGAAATGTTTTACTTGGCCTCAAATTAAATTTTTCAGATTTTTTTCCCATTTGCCTAGGAAACAAAAAAGAAATGTTGCCTCAGATCAAGCAGAAAGACTGTATCCCTCCAATATTTCAATGCAGGCAGCCAACTGAAAAGTCAGTTATGCACATAGTTTTAGATAAAAGTAGCAACTTTTGGCTTTCCTTTGCTACAGAATGAAAAATGGGAGAGACTTCATTTTTCCTGCATGCAGGCAGGAAATAGCAATATGATTTTCCACTCCTTTAGCTGGATCTTCTGACTGAGATTGGCTGAGAAATACCCTCACACAAGCTGTGGCAGAAATAGCATCCCACAAGACATGGAATTGGCCTCTTTTGAGAAGGACCCATCAGAGCAGCAGATCATGTACTGGAAGGAAAAGGAGGCGCAGGAGACGGGGAGGCAGTGACAGAAGCAGGAGAATGGAGATCAGGTGGTCCAAGAACCCATAAGGAGAAAGGCAGCAGGGGATTTGGGCCCAGCAACAGCAAAGGCAGGCATTTGAGATGGTCAGCATGTGACAAATCCCAGTATCAGCTACTTTACTGGTTCCAGCGCCACAGGGTCACATTCACTTTACTGATGTCTCCTGCAGCTACTGCAGGACGGTGACCTATCAGGCAACTCATGAGCTCTGATCCTGCAAAAATGCGAATGTACCAGGTGTCCTTATGACCACCACTTGCCTGGACACAGACCAGAGAACTCATGATACAAATGTGGATACTAGCAGCATCTTGAACCCATTCCCAGAGAAAACCTGCTCCTCTATGCAAGATGTGGTATGTCACAGCAACATCAATGTCCTGCCTGCCACCTAAGCAGATCTATAGACTGCATCTACTGCTGGCTGCTTCTATCCTGCAACATTTCTTGTGTCATTATATCAGCTGTGGGTAGCTAATAGTAGGTTAGGGCTTCAGGAGCTAGTGGGCTAGATGACGATTTGGATTCCTGAAAACCAGCTGGGGGAAGCAGGCTGCTAATGAGCACATGGGAAGTTAGGAATAAGGCTCTTGTCTGTCCATGGAGACACCCACCTGTCTGTGACAGTGTATCCCACACCACTGACCAGAAATCTGGATGACCAAGCACCACATGGTGATGGAGTGTCATCTTTTTTGGTGGACGTGTATGCTTGCCTGATCAGAAATGAATTGTGGACCCGTGGGAGCCAATTGCCACCTCCTGCCAGCTGCTGTGCATGGCCTCTAAACCCACTATAATTTCAGGTGTACTGACAACAGAAGTAAAGGCAATACACTACCTGTTAACTTGTCAGCATCAGATTTCTGAGGCATAGGTGTGACCTGTATTAACTTAGCCCTGGGCTGGCACAGACTCCCTTGTCTTCATGGACTGACACAGGCAGTTGCCACAGCTTCTCCAAGGTGTCCACTTTTATGCAATGCCCGGACTCATTTCCAGTCCAGGTTGCTCCACACCACTTTGTGTCATTAGTTCTGCTTCAGAAACACCAGCCAGGAAACCCGCTGGGGTGCACAGCCATAGCCATGGCCAGAACCAGCTTTCACCATGGAAGTCCCCACTGCATACCCCCTCACTGTAGCAAGCTGCCCCCACCTCCAGTGATCACAAGCCATGGTGGAAATGCCCTTCCCCTTTGACACCACCTCTGAGCACCCAGCTGCCACGCAGCCATCAGTAGCAGGAGTTCACCCTATGGCAGACCCATGCCTTGGGTGGGTAGGAGCAGGAGCAGCATGACGGGGGTCAGTATTGGGAGGGAAAACTGGCAGTGGAGACCCTTCCTGCACCCGAACCCAGGGAGGTCAGGCAGATGCCACCAAAGCACACAGTAAAATATTCCCTGGGACACTCTTGCTCTTGCCACCTTGAGAGCATCAGGCTGTGCCTTTGCTAAACCCAAGTGCCTGCAGCAGCTTGAGTGTGAATAAATTCGAGTTCAGTGTCTGCAGGGAATAATTTTCCTTTTGGGGGTCCTGACAGAAACCATAAGTTTCTGCTCTGCCTCTAAGTACATTCTTGGTGGTTTCAAGTGTTTTCTTCAATGCTCAAATCTACCTTGGAGTTCCTTAGCGACTCTCTAGAATCATGAAGAGAAGGACCTCTCTGCCTCAAAACCTGAGTGGAGAAGACAAGACTGTTTCAGGCTATGTTATATTTCCTCAGGAATCTAAATCTCTGAAGGGGTGATTTTTTAACCAGTAAAGACTTCATTTCTAAATTATGTTGTGTAATGTACTCAAAACATAGAAGTATCTCTCTAATGTGCCACTACAAGGAATATGTAGAGTACAATACTCGTAACCATTTAACAGGAGACCAGTTGAGCTGATAAAACCTGGAACAACCTATGAAAATACCGAAAAAGGAAAATTTATAATTTTTTTCCAGTCATGGATATAATAAGCATATTTTCCTAGGCATGGTCTGCAATTCCTGCTTCCCTATAGAATGAATGTGTTTCCCCAGTTAAATGTGCAGCACCAGCTGAAGTGAATGGGGTGTGTGTTTGCTTTGTTTTTCTTATTAAATATAGATTTGTGGTCAATCAAGAGTTGTAAAAATATTACCGAGGTGGTTACAGCCAATAATATTTCCCTTTGATAATTTTATGGCCTTGTGGTCAAGACATGAGTGTCTGGAGTGTGAAAGGAAGCAGGATCCGATACTGCATGCCATTACCAACTTGCTGGTAATTAAAAAACTGAAAAGTCAACAAAAAAGTGCAATGTCTTCTCACTGTAGCTGTTGCTGCAGTAGTCACGGCCAGCCACACAGATCTGCAGGCTAAATCCTCACCACTGGCCCTGCCTTCCCTCCTCTTTCCTCCTTGTCCTTCCTTTATCTTTGCAATCACTACTTTTTTTCCCTGACCTACAAGGAGCCATCACGAGAGGTGAATATCATTTCATGAATATCATTTTATCTATCACACGCATCTGGCTGAGACAAGCAAATGCCATTTCAGGACAAAAAACCTCATGGTTAACGGGAGCTTTTCCTCATGGTCCTGGGAGCACCTCCTGCCTCTCTCTGCCCTTCTGCTTTCTGCTGGGCTGCTCCTCATGTCCCTGCCATGTCATGGCACTGCCAGAGCTGGCAGCCACCCACTGTCCCATCCCAGGATGCTCCCACCGGGGTCACCCGCTCCTCACCCACCTGCCAATGCCTAAGCCCCACAGGGCTCACCTGAGCCCCGCTAATTGGTGACCAAGCTGACCACACCAAGCTGACAGTGTGGAAATGGACACCATTAGGGCCCTGCACTGGTAATTAGAGAGCAATAAGCAGCTTTCACAGGGGAAATGATTGCTCCACTCCAACTATGCTGGCAGGGAACAGGCAAAGGTCTGCAGGTGGGCTTCTGAGCTACAGGCAAGACAGAATAAAATGGGCATTGCTCCTTAGGATATAGCCAAGCCAGTTATTCAAGACGGACAGTTCCTCTTCATCCTTTGACTGCAAAAACTGGTCAGACATGACAAAATGCTCAGCTGGAGAAGCGCAACGATAGTCCAGCATCTTTTCCTTCCATCAGCTCCGTGGCCACCACGTATGGACCCCACAGGTTCTTGCTCCAGGTTATTAAAAACAGTTCATTTGTCAAAAATGTGGAACCCTGAAACTTCCAGAAAGAGAAATCTACATCATAAATGAGTGGAGGTTTTTCTCCATATAGTGACTTAGAGATGTTACAGCATTAGGCATAACAAGGGCTGTTCTCTCCTGAAGCACTAAGTGGCCAGACATCACCAATATTATTTCTTTTTAATCCTTTATTTGCTTCCCTCCCAAGCAGCCAGTGCTGCCATCCTGGCCAAGCCATCCCTCTGCCCCAACTCTGAGGCTGCCTCAGCTCACACACAGTTCACACAGACAGACAGACAGACAGACTGACTGACTGACTGACTCACACCCTGGTGACTGCCTGAACAGCACAAATATCACCCCAATCTTCCAAAATGATCCTTTCTGCTGAGACTGGCCACCCCCAGAGCACGGGCTCACAGGGATAGGGACCCCCCCCCGCAACCCCACTCAGTGCTCTGTGGGCAGCCCCAGGGTGCTGGGGGCATTTTTGCCTTCTCCTCACTTTCTGGAGGCCAGAAGAAATCCTGCTCCTTCCTGCAAGCTATTTCTTCCTGTTGAACAGAAGATGGGGTATGAACAATCATTTCTACACAGTTTGTCATTATAATCATTAAAGATTACATATACTTATTGCATTACATATATAATATATACTGATGTGAGCGTGAATACATAGTATTAGAAAGAAGCAAAAGATTTTAATCCTTCCTGAGTATTTTCATGCAGTGTCTGAGCACAACATTTTCAAACACAAAGGTACAAAGCTTTTTTTTTTTTTTCTGGTGGTGAGGGTGAGGCAATAATTATTTTCCCCATCTTTTTTCCAGAAAGAATGTATGAAAAAAAAAAAAAAGCACCAGCGTTGTTTCCTCCTACACACTTTTTCTGTTTTTACCCCTTCAGATTCTTCAGATTTTTGGTGGAAATAAAATAGAATACAATTATAAAATTGAGAGAAAAATTTCATTTGTCAATTGAAAAAATGTTAACACTTGCAGAAAATTATATAGACATTTTCTATTTCACATTTTTTATGAAAAATCAGGACATTCTGAAGAAATTGAAATATTATTCTAAAGTATTTCAGTTTTGTCATCTCACTATTTTTCATCAAATACATTTTCAGTCAAAAATTGTCAATCTCTTTTTCTTCTCAGTTCCTTTTGCAACTCCCTCTCACCATGTCCTTACACCACTGTCCAGCAGCTTCTGGGCACACATTTTTCGTCTAATCAGGTCTTTTCCTCCTGCACCCCACAGTGAGGGCAAAGGAGGGAGCGAGAACCTCTTGCCTCATCCAGCACCTCCCCTGGTCATCTTTCTGGACCCTATTTTTGCAAGGGCATTTATGGGTAGGCAAAGGTGACCTGAGCTAAGGGACAGATTTCCTTCTTCAGCAATTATGGAAACATCTCCTTTGGGGGGATTTTTTTTTTCTTCTCCCCTGGTATTGTTGTTATTTTTTTCCTGAAGCACAAATATGAATTTATCTGGATGTGAATATGTTCCACAAATTAAATGATGTCTCATCATGGGGGTAAGAGAGGGGGCGTGCACTAGGTTAGTTAATAGATCTCCCATCTGTACTGTCTATGATATGATGATAAGCATACCTAGAAATGCAGGAAACGATTCACAAAAGCAATCAGATAATGAGGAATATTATTCTCAGAAGGTCCTTCCTGTGTTTGAACAGGGAGAACAAATTAAAAGCTCAGGTTGTGTGGTAGCTTGGAAATAGTGCACATGGTGACTAAGACTCTTATCAGAGGCAGCACTGAAATAACATTTTCTGCTAAAGAGCTTGAAGAAATATGTTACAAAATTATTAATAATGCATTACAATTTGCAAGAGCATGAAGGGAGCGATAGTTGAGCTGTGTACTCCCAGAGTTTGAGTGGAAAGGAAGAAGTGCTTGTAAGGCACAGACAAGGAGGTGGTTTCCAGTTACAATTGCTCACAGCCTTAAAAATAGTGGTGATAATAGAGGTTTGTTATGGCTGCTGGTACTACTGTGCTCAAAAAAACCCAACCGTGCAAACCAAAACAAGAAAATGGTGCATAGCTCTCCCCTTTTTGAGAAACAGATCTAACTCTGACCTGGCTGCAGTAAGAGCAGCCACCAAGACCAGCTGCACACCAGCATCCATCTCTGGAAACCAGCAGTGGGGAGGAGTGATAATACCTGCAATCAGAGGGTCCTTCTCCCACCCTTTGAGTGGGGCTTTTGGACAAGGTCCTACAAAACTCCTGGGTGGCCAGGCTGCAGCAATTTGTTCTGTAAACTAAGGGGAGCAATGCAGTGATGTGTTGCAGGATGGTGATACGAAGTGGGGGTGCCCATAAAGGAGATCTTAAGCCACTCCACATAGTCTGCTCCATGGAGGAGAGAGACCAGCCAAACCAGGGTGTGAGTCAGACCCACAGAAGTAGCAATATCCCAAGGCTAAAATTCAGGTTTGTGAGTACCCTCTCTTCCTTTAGAAAATACCACAGCAGCTTGGCAGGATATTGAGGTTCCTGTTCAGACTGACGTGCCAATAATTTGTGTGTCTCTCTCTGCCTCGGAGCCAGTACCTTCTTCCTCCAGCATCGTTCCAGTGAAGTATTTATGCTTGACATACGTGGTATGCTCCAGGCCTGGGAGAAACCACCTTGAAGTCAATCAGGCAGCCAGGCAGAGTTGTATGCATAAGCACTTTATTACAACATGTGTTAGATGTATTATTATTATTATTAATATTAAATGTACATCAGGGCTTCTGGTCTCCTTTGATTCTGTGGAGAGTGGGAAAACCAGTCCTCCAACGCTGGCCTATGCCTTTAAAAAGCTAATCTTCATGCTTTATTAATAAACATGTAAGTACACCACTGGTATCTTTACTGAGCATCATCCCCTCTCATTCTTAGTGCACTCTGACATTACTTGAAAAGTATATGCTGTTTGCCAAAGATTTCTTTTTCAATGTCATAATATTTCCGACCATGAAATAATATTGAGCAGCAGAAAAAAGGACAGGTGACCTGCCAGAAGACTGAAAAACTGAAAAGGGTTTTTGAATTAGACAAAAAAAGGTCTGCTTTCACTTCAAAAAAGCCTGCACTGCTTCCCAGGTATGATCCAGATCTGTTATGTACAGCAAAGTTGGTCAGTATAAATCTTTATTTTGTATTTCAGAAGGTATGCGATAGAAAACCCATTCTAACAATAAATGCTAGTCACCTGAGGTCTATAGCTTGTTTTGCAGCTCAGGAAAAAAAAAGCCTCTGTTCACCCTTGGCCAACTGAGTTACATTTTCTGCTATTATTAATGCATTGCAAGGTTTTTTTTCATATCAATTTGAAATTATACATCTGGGAAATCCCAGTACAACGGCAGTCAATGCTTTGTTTCTCTGTGTGGCCCTTTGCAATTACTAGAATGTGCAAATATAATTTAGCGCAGGTAAAATTCAATCAGTCACCCCAAGCACAAAGAAATCTCCATCTCCCAGAAAAAAACCCAGAGAGTGTTTCCCTGCAAATGGCACAAGGGAGCTGTAAGAGTTTCTAAAACAAATTTATTAGAATATTTAAATTCAAGTTGTAATGGGAAATTTAGCTCAATAGGTGAGGTGGCAGCACGCTGAAAGCCAAGCGAGGCAGGCAAGCAGCTCTCGAGGCTGTGGGCTTGCTCAGATTATCATCCTATTTCTGCTTGCACCAGGTGATTGCAAAAACCAGGTTGCTCAAAAAGCAAACCCCAGGGGTGCAAGGGAAGGCTGGGGCTATGAGGAGACAAAAAGACTGCTGAAGAGTGAGGGCAGAGGTGTGGATCTCTTGTAGTGGCCCCAGAGATGGCATGAGGTGTGGTTCTCAGCCACCATCAGGCTCTCCACATGGCCATTTCCCAAGGAGGTCCTGCCCGCCCACGCCCAGGTACTTGACAGGGTCTTGGGCTTGCAAACATCAGACCCAGGAGAGCTGGAAGCTTGAGGCAAAGCATGAAAGAGAAAGGCCAGTGGCACCCAGACTGAACCAGAGGCTACATCTGGAACAGCACATCTCTTATTCTCACCATCGCCAGAAGAAGATGCTGAGCAGGACTCCCTGGGCTGCCTGTCCACAGCTGCCAAATCCCCAGCACCCGTACACTGCCTTTCTGGAGATGGACACTGGCATGGCCAGTTACATCTCTGTGGTTTTTATAAAATTACACCATAATGAGGAGGTGTAGCTTTAAAAAAAAACGTGAAGGAAGAAAAACTGCAAAGTTTAAGGACCGCTGGATTTTACGCTTCTCAAGCAACTCCAGCACCATAACGTTTTGTTTTTGTCAAGCAGCAAAGGCTGCCCTTCACCTCCCGCTACGTTCAGTGGGAGCTTTGTCATCGCCTTCAAAGGAATCAGGATCAGGCCTCCAACGTGCTAATAAGCAACAAGAATTATGGAAAGAATTACATTTAATGTGAAGTCAGGCTGCCTGCGGTGATCGCACTGTACAGCCTGTCACAGATTGCTTTGAGCTGGAAACCTACACCATGGACTGATTCGTGGATGAGACAACTGCAAGACATTTCTGCTTGGCAGGAATATGGAGGGAGAAGGAGATGAGAGACGAGTCAGCAGTGGCTGACTGCGTATGAGGATAGCTGGAAAACTCCAGATACACACAATTCAACTTCTGAGAAGCCAAGAGTGCCTGGGACACGGTGTGGAAGCAACAGCCTTTGCACTTCCTGGACTGTAATGACCACTCTACCAACAAAAAAGACTTGTTCTGCTCTTGTACATCTTAAATCCCACTGCTCTGAAAGCACTTACCTCGAAATTAGGAAAGCATTTTGGAAAAGAAAGTAAAACAGTTTTCTTTGTCACTTCCCTCTGAAAGAAGCACTCCTGCTTACCTACTAGAAGAATGAATCAGCAGAGGAACATGTTACTCCAAAATATCTTCAATCATACAGAAAAGGGGGTAGAGGGATTGTGTCTAAGGTGAGTCCCGTGTTGGCTTTGTACATGAGACTCACCCTGCTGAAGATGTTCAGGCAATAGTTTTCTTTCACGTCCTTGTAGCCCAAAGAAAGCCATGACCACCACAAGCTGACCTGCTGCAGAATGCGGCAGAACTTTAAGGCACCTATTAAAGCTGAAAAGGTTGAGCCAGTGTAGGAGCAAGCGGGGCTTTTGCTTTTTGTACATGGAGAAGAATGAGAAACTGCTGAGTTTCACAGAAATAAACAGCAGAGCTGAGAGATAGTCCTATTTACTCATTCCCTAACTTGTGTTTGGCACCCAAATATGGTCCTTTTACTCATGGTGGGAAGTCAGGTTATTTCTGTGATCCCACATCACCATCTTTGAGCTATTTTCTACTCATCCATCTAGCAGGCAGGCTGTGCACTGTGACAACTGGTTTCCTTCACAGAATGGGCAGCTTTGAAAAAAAGTCTTTGTAGCCCCAAACTGTGGGCAACCTTTCTGATCAAAACTGTGCCTACTTTCCAACCCACTCATTTTTTTGCTGCTCTGGACTTCACCTTCAGTCTCAACCTTTGCCTCCTGTTGCTCCTAGAGCAGCATTGTGCCATTTCCTAGGAGTTCCTCCTTTCATCCTTCTAAATCACTCAGTCACATCCTGTTTTTATATCTTGCCCTAAACCTTTCCTTTTGACTATAACTTACAGCTGACTGTATAAAACAACATCCATTTGTAACAGCCACTTTGGAGCTGTTGTGATGGAGCTTTCTAAACATGCATGTTTAAATCTCTTAGGAAATTTCGGGTGGGGTCAGGGTGGGAAGTGCTGTGCACATCCAGGTGCTGCTGAAAAAATTGTTTTCAAATTTTTTTGTAAAAAATTCCCAAATGGTCTGGAAATAGCAAAGTGGAAAAAAGGTGCCTACAGTTATTTGGGGAAGCTCCCGTGTTGCTACAACCCCTGCTTACCTTATTGCTTTACTTTGGGGTACGACATTGCTCCTGGCATAGGCTGAGCAGTTTCACCCCCACCTCTACAGTAAAAATCAGTGTTTCCTCTGGAAGTTAAAACATCCTGAGGAAGAGAAAGAAAAACACGAGAATTTATCAGACAGAGCCTGACACATCATAAAGATGCGGCATTGTTATCAGGTATCATTCTAACACACTCGCTGCTCTACACCACTCAAAATTTTATGACCACAAAAACAACCCACACATACATGCCAAAGTGTGACTAGCCGAAGACAGCTCTCAGCATGTTAGCTTCATTCTGCTCAAGAGACAAACAAGAGATCACAAATGAAACTGCCTACACCACACTGATGTGAGCAGTAACGTAGGGTTTTGTCAGTGAGTCAATGCGGTTACCAAACCAGGCGCTTCCCTTTCGTGGCTTATAGTACCTGCAAAGCCTCCTGCCTAAAAGCCAATCAAATAAGACACTGAGTCACTTAGTTGCCACCTAGAGACACATAGCAATAGCAGCCACTGTATGAATAGTTGATGCAAACATTTTGTTCACAGTTAATTCAGAATGAATAACACAGAGTCATATGGTTACTTCCGCGCCCAGGTACAGCGAGATCTATAATGCATAAAATTGATGTTAAATGCATAAAATCTCCTGCTTGGAGCATCAAAACATAGTCGTGGCCTTGAATGCTGATGTTAAATCTGAAGTATATTCCACATATCACATGGACTGCAGCTAACATTAACAGCTTTCCACTGCAACTGTTAGGTTGCTGTAATTGAGCAGACACTGGCTGTGGATTTCTTCAGAGACCTATTTTTCAATTAAAGTTTAATTTTCAAGCAAAAGGGTTTGTACGGAACGAGACTGCGCATGCACTGTTGCACTGTTTCATAACATGAGATTTCTTAGTTTATTATTTCCAGGATGGTGCAGGTGAAAAGCAAAAGAAATAAAGGAAGGATGATGCTTTTTTCAAACTCCCAGGCCCAGGATGAAACTGCTCTCCTGGCTGGTGCTCGCAGCTGTGTGGTGAGGCTTGTCTGATACACCACAAGTTGACTTAACAGAAGAAACCTATTCTGCATTATTTTCTTCCCCAAGACAAAGAAGAAGAAAAGCCAATAAGAACACAACAGAGGTGTTAGCCAAGCAAAATGAGAGTTGCTCTTCTAGCAGGTCAGTCTAGATACAGCATAGGTTTAGGCTTCCTAACTGCTTGCTACCTGAATCCTCTGCTATTACCATACACCAGCCTGGGGACAGGGAAGGGAATAACCCAAGATAAGCAAACCCCAGTAGTGCTGCGAATCCCTGCTGTGACTCTTTCCACTCCTGCTCCCCATGTGCACTTGCCTCTTGAAGAGCAGAGGTGCCTGTAGGCATCTCCACGGGTCCCTTCGGTGGGGTTCAGGAGCACACAAGAAGATGACTCACCCCTCTCTGAGTCCTGACAGCTGCTCCTGAGTGTTGCAGGGAAAATCCATTACTGCTTCCCGGTGTTAAACAGTTAAACCAGCTGGATGTGGGGATCTAGAAAATGAGGAGGATGAGATAACTACATTTGCAAGAACATTTGTTTTGAATCCAAACCATTTCCCCAAGTGTATTAATATGAATTACCAGGAGATTGTCTGAGGATTTATATGTGTAGTATTCCAACAGAAAAAAAAAGAACAAGGCTGAGCAGGAATAGTCAGTTTTAAATTAAGATAAATTACGCCAAGTTTCTTTTTAAAAAATATACGTATGTCCATTGTTTATGATTGTAGAGTTCAAAACACTGAACATGCTTGCTGAGAGGATATACGCCTCCCTCGCAAAACTCTTTGCTCTAGTTATTTGAAAGACAGCCTGATAACACTGCAAGGGAAAAAAAAAAAAAAAAAGGAGGGAAAAAAGGAAAGAAAGAAAATAGAAGAGTGAGAATACACAGCATTATTGACAATTGCTAATCTTTTTGGGGGGGAGATTGAGAGTTTTAGGCATAAACTAGAAATTAAATTTTGCCAAGATGTACCAGAGCACAGTCCCTCTCCATTTACATAATCAAATAAAAGGTAAGATTCAGCAGCACGAATACTCGACCTGCCAGTAAGCTGTTTGTTTCTTAGTGAGAAATAGAGAGAGAGAAAAAAAATTTCTTTAGGAAGTTAGTTCTTTCTCATACAGTTCATATTATACATGGCACAGGCAGCAGATATAGAATTTGCTACAATATATTAGTTTGATAACGTTGTAGAGTTTCTCATCAAAATACAGAGATGGGGAATTATAGTTCCAAGGCCTAATTTAATAACAAAGTATGCTGTTGTTAAAACCACTTTTTGTCTGTGCTCTATAAGCAATGTGTGCTTTGTATGAAGAATCTGGGAAGAAAAATTGAAGAATTATGCAGACAAATACTGGTATGTGGCCAGAGCTTAGGAAAACATGTAGCTGCCTCTCAGTGTCCTTATTGCCCATAAAAGAACATTTCACACGGTCAACAGCTCAAATTTATGTGGACCCTTAGGGGTAAATTTTCAGTACAGTGAATAGGAACTCTCACACGCAATCGCGTTATTGTTAATGGGAGTTGTGCGGCTACTTCTTCCACTCAGTGCTAAAAATGTGCCCCTTGCTGTAAAAAGCTATCTACAGACCACTCCTGCTCCCACTCTTCTTCTCCATCAGCAGCCCCAGAGGAGCAACAGAGAATGGCCCAGAAAACCCTTGCCTTGTGTCTTCTCCTCCCATCGCGGCACTAACACCACCTTTTGAAGGGCATGTCCCCGTCTCCCAGTAAAGCCTGTGGGATGTGACACATGACAGCAGTGATGCTCTTGCCTTTTCTCCATTGCCAACTGCAGGTGACCCCTCCCGTGCCTCCCTCTCTCCCTGACCAGAAACGTGCCACCACCTCCACTGTGGTTTAAGTGTGGTGCAACATGTCTTTGTGCCCCTTTTTTCCCTCGAGCGTAATCAACACCAAGAGAGTCTTGACTACACTGACTTTGCTGGTAATAGATTTTTTTTCTTGGTGCCTGTTTCCAGCCCTTGCCCCTGTGGTATTTCTCTAGAAATGCTGACTGTCCTGCATCCAAAAAACCGTCCAGTCACAACTCCAGCATGATGAACTAAGACCAGCACTGGTGGGTGATGAGTTGAAATCACAGTTTGAAAACAGGTAACTGACAAAAACTTGCCAATAATTATGAGACTCAGCAAAAGAGAGATGATTTTCTTTAACTAAGCTTTCAGGTGGCATCCTAAAACTTTTATCAATAAATGTGAGGGCTAAAAACTTCACTTGCCTATGTTTCTCCCCTAGTCACCTGGCTACAGGCACAAGGACCTGAATAACACCACCAGGTATTGCAAAATTTGGAATGAAATAGTGAATGTCAACCACACCAGAAGCTGCTGTGCACTAGCAAGTTACTTTACTCTGATAGCTTGAACATCCACAAGAGTTTTGTGGTGGTTGGTCACACACCATCCGTATGACTGCATCCCCATGCTTGGTTATAAGGCTGGATGTGAAGTTGCCCTCTATGGCCAGGAGCACACCCAGCCAGGGAACCAGAGCCCATCTTCTATGATGCTCTGTCCTGAAGATAGTTGAGAGGGCTCCAGTGCTTGGGTTGTTGACAGGTGTGGTTGAAGCCCACTTGTGCCAGGCTAATGGTTAATGTGTTTCCAACCATAAAGTCAGTGTTCTGCTCTCATTTCTGAGGTCTATAAGGTGGAGCAGTGGTTTCAAAAAGAGGTGCTGGCAGCATCTAGCCAACATTATAATATTATGTTCATTTATCTGTCAGGAAGTGCAAAAAATCACCAATGCAGAAAGTGTTTTTCCTTCTCAGTACTGTTTAGACATCATTCGTGAATGGACCACAACCATGGAGAGAAAGCATAATGTACTATGTGCAGATGTGAGATCATCCCGCACACAGGCTCTTCTCTCTATGAAGTAATGAGATCTCACGTAACAGCAAGAAGGTCTTGCATAGAGGGAAATGCATGGCCAAGGAGGTAATTGATGTTCCAGATAAATTTTGTAGGGTTATCCTTGTGACCTGTACCATGGAGACCTTCTGCGTGATAGAGGAAGAGCTTCGGAACCAAGCCTCCTGTCTGGTTTTTGCAGCGCTGGCTAGAGATCAGATAACAATTTTATTTGCCACCATTTAATTTCTTTCCTTTTAATTAGATGTGTTAGGCACTCAGAATCTTGTTTGGGATTGGTTTCACAGCCCATCATATTTCTTAAATTATGATAGGACAATTGTCCATTAATTCAAAGCAGTGCTAATAATGGTCACTACAGCTACCAGGAGAAACAAATGGGAAGGCTGTAGAAAGACCACTCCACTTTTAACCCCCTTGATACAAATTTAGATTTAAGCCAAACAAAAACCTCAATGTCTCAATTATACTTTGTTTAATCATGTGATTCCCTTTGGCCTGTATTAATGGCCAGGCCTCAGGACACAAAGAAAAAAAGAGATAGACTGGGGATAGAGAGGGTGGAAATTATTTGGGAACACATGTATCTCTTCCACGCCATGCCATACACCTTCCAAATTACAGCCAGAGGAGGCTGCGCAGGGTCATTCCCTGAGCAAGAGCTGAGGACCCTGCAAGCTGAGATCCTCCTGGCAAGCTGACCCAGAGAGGAACAGGGGGCTTGGTGACCACACCAGCACCTCGTACCATGCAGAGAGAGCAGGCTGTGGCAGATGATAATGGGGCTCATAGGGGTGTGGGGGGGAGTTGCCTGTCTCATGACACAAGCCCTGAATATTCTGAGATTTTGTTCTTGGAAGTAATCTCACCCACCTTCTCCTCTCCCTCCCTCCCTCCCTCCATCCCTCCCTCCATCATTTTCTTCTTCGACGTGCAGCCCTGCTCCGGTGTACTGCCTGAGTGGGAATTGCCTGCAGGTCTTGATGTAATAGCTGTGCCATATGGTCTCTTCGCACAGCGGGAAGGTGGAAAAATCCAGAAGGAAAAAAAACCCGACAGCAACCCTGAAAAACTTTCTGTAGCAGCTCAGCAGAACTACAGCTGTGGCCACAAACAGAGGCAACAACTGGAATATTGCGCGTGATGCATGGGGCACGGCAGCAGCACACAGCCTCCCCAGAAGGCAGCTGAGCTTTATATCCCATTTAACTGAGAAACCTCCCCGCATACCGTAAAGCTCCATTAAAGCACACAAGCAGGTGTGGCAACCCTGGTGTTTTCAGTGGTAGATCACTCGGCTCCTCTCGCCTCCAAAGTACCCTCCGCTGGCTGCCTTTCTCCAGGTGTTAGCAGAGCAACCTAATGAGACTGATTGGGACACGCTGATCAGCTTTCATTATAAGCTGTTCTCTAGCAGTTCGATTAATCAAAATAATGGTATGTGCTGTGCGCGTATTTTATGGCTCTACCCAGTTTTGCTTTCAAAACTAAAATAAGACACCTGTTTTCCCCACCCTGTCTTGCTGAGTAGTCCCTTTAAGAGCATAACCTTGTTATCAAATCTATGATATACTATCAGAGCTGGGGAGCTTCATACGCACATAAATATCACTCTTCCAGTTTGTGCTTTTTATACTAGCAGAAGAATCTAATGGAAATAAATTCAGTCCATGGGTCAATTACAGGCTTATTTTCATATTTATGGACTTAATACTTCCACACACAAAAAGATTCTAATGATAGCCTAAGGCACAGAGTAATCAAAACAACAGCTATTGAAAGGGAAGGAACCAAAGAAAAGTACCACTTTGAAATTCTACCCCCATCTCCTGATATTGTTATATACACTACGTAAAAAATGCTTTTTCACAAATGAGTATGATTTTTACCTACTTACCGTCAGCCTAATGTTAAAAAGAAACCAAAGGCAAGAGTTGTTACCGGAACAAAAGCCACACTTTTTCTACCTCCAAATTCAAGAAATGAACGCTTTGACGTGAACAATCAAATCTCCTCCTTTCTTCTTCTTCCTCCTTGGCCCTGTGTCAGTTAGTAAAGGTGGAGGGATTTTGCATTTCCTTCACAAATTGGGGATATCCACATGCTTTGTGGTAACTGAAGAATCCCAGAGACATCCCCCCATGGGAGACGGCAGATGCCCATGGCTCCATGTGTCTTTGGAGGCTTCACCACTGCCTCAGGGAAGGAGGAGAGGAAAAGACCAGTTTTAGCTTACTTTCTAGAGATGTCAGAATAGGCAGCAGAAAGGTATGGACTCCAGAGGGGCTAAAGGAGCTGCTGTCCTGCTCTGCCCTCCCCTGATGCTGGCAATGGAGGGCACGCAGGAGGCACCCTCTCCCCTGCTACTATCACTTGAAGTAGCCCCCTCCAAGATAATTCAGAAATTTCCTCTTAACTATCAGCAGTGCATATAGGTATCTGTTATCCCAGCTTGGTTTTGTGTATATTTTATGTACCGAGCCCTTGCTCGGATGTATGAGGAAAGAAGGGAGCATGTTTAAGCTTTCAACGCCAACTGAAGCAAAATAGACTAGATATCTCTGAGCACTTCATGGATTGGAACTTCATTGCCTTGTTTCTTGAGTTAGTTATTTATTAACAGTCATTGAATTGGAGCATCTTACATTTGATTAGATAAGTGGTATGTTGATACTTGGAGCATTTTGTGAAGTCGTAATAATCTGTATTGACAATGCGTCTATTTGGCCCAATGTTTTCTAGCCATCAAGAGGATTTTTATGGATCTCAATTCAATGCAAAGGGCTCTAAAACTCAAGCCTTAGTTCTGTAGAAATCTGACATGAGAAATGGCAAAAGAAAATGAAATATTTTCCTCGTTTGCTGATTATTTCCACAGCCTCTGAATGCCTATGAATAAACTCTGCCACACCACCTGACACAAGAAAAATAGCCATACAGGAAGCTTAATATTTGCTGTAACCTCAGTTTCCTGGAGCTGGAGCGCTCCCTTAAATAATTTACAGCTCTAAAAGTGAGATAAGACTATCTCCAGTTCTGGCTTTGTTGTGTGTCCTGGGTTTTTCTAAACCACTTTCTGCAAGGGACATCCATCATTATAGACCCAGCTTTACCTTCATCCCACATAGACATATGAGAGACAGCAACTGGAAAGAATGCCAGAGCTGGAGATAGTCTGATGTCATTTTAATGATTGTAAATTATTTAAAGAAGAATACCACAGCCAGAGTCCCAGTCATTTGAAAGTGGTTGCTAAAATGTCTAAGAGGTCTTGAGTGACAATCTCTAGTACACGTACACCATGAAAATAAGGTTAATTACTCTCATTTGAGAGGGATGAAGTACATAGGGCAGGAGAGCAGTTGTTCAATTTTATGCCACAGGACTTTCAATGAAGAAGGGAATGATTCCACTCAGGAATGACTCCATCAATTTTTGCTACATTCCAGCAGTGTTAATAAGATCAATTGTATTAAGAGCAATAGAACACGCAGTCCACTTAGGACCCCAACTTCTATCCTGTTCACTCATACTAACTTCAGCTGACACCACTGATATCTAGCATCAGATTAGCTGAGTTCCAGGGGGCAGAGAAGTTCCAGAAGCTGCCAAAATTATTTTGCCACAACTAGAAAGGAAGCAAAAAAGGAAGAATTATGAGGGCAGTAACAACTGTTGTGATAGATTTGGATATGAAACTGCCCTGGCAGCTGTGACCCTAGACTAGCTTAGTGGTGGGCAGCAGGGAGCTTCCTAACCCAGAGGCTAGGAAGGTAGAGGAGCACCACAAAGAGCATCAAGCTGACCTCTTGCCTCAGGAATCGAGATGGCTTGGACTGTGATCTTTTCAACTGCCTTCTCCAAAAGGAAATTTTAATGACAGTGCAGTAACTGAAAAGACACTGGCAATGTCAAGAAATGCTTTCTACGCAGCATCACAAACTCTTTCACCATAGATTACAGCATGTGGCTTCTCTGCCATACAGGCATTATCTCATCTCTTTAAAAGACGGGCAGGTTCATCCACAGAGAGGTCATATCCAAAGTCACATGAAGAGCTGGGAATTAGGACCTATCAGGTTGCACTATGGCAATGTATGGTGTCTATTGACTTCAGTGGGAAGCCCAGCATAAAAAAACCTGATGAGCTACTGCTGTTTGAGGTGTTTTCCACTTCCATACATGTGCTCAGGGCTCTGTATATCGGCTCCAGGTCCCTGGACCATGGGAAATAGCAGGCTTCCTGCACGGCTGCCTTGGTTGTGTTCCTCATTTCAGGCCATTGTTCCAGACTCTATCTTTTGTTTGGGCCTTGGCAGGCAGTAAGACAGAGAATGCTAATGAGTGTCTTCGCTTCGAGTACAATATGAGAGGCATCTCATTTTCCTTTTCTTTCATGTGAGTCTTGAGTTTTAAACTTGAGCTATGCAATGGAAATGAAATTCCTCTTGAAATTATGGGCTCTCCCCTTTGTGCAGGTAGTCGAAAGATACTGGATAAGCCATTTCTCAGGCAAACCTGCACAGCCTTAAATGTTAGAGAGCAATACAGACATACAATTTATTGTTGCAGAGGAAACTCTTGGCTATCTATTGGTAAAAATAGAAAATTCCTCTTCTACAATTTAGACTTCAAGTAGGAGCCGTACGTAGAGATTTGATACAGATGATTGTGTTGCTTCAAAATTGGTAGGAGAAGCTGGCATCATCATAACACCACCTCTGGCTTTGATTTGTTTCATCTAAATTTTAACCTCAACAATCATGGTTGATTTCCTGACTTTTGGAGAGGTTCTCAGTGGTGGTTGTCAGCAGCACCCTCAGCAACCCTGCCTATCCCAAATCTGCAAAGAGAGTCCTGTTTATATGTATATATACATTTCATCTGGCATTGCACAGAAGTCAGTTTACCCTGAATTGATCATATTTGTCTGGCATAAGCAGAACTCCTGGTTCTCTAGGAGTTTGCAAGGGATCAGGAGCTCGATGCCTAATTACATCATCTCCCCCAAACTCCTGGCCCTCTGCTGGCTGAGATTTTCAGCAAGTGTGCAAAGAGTGGCTCTATCTGACTTGCAGCAGGCAGTATTGAGCATCCGCAGCCACCACCGCCTCCCAGGGAGCTCCTGCCTGTTTGACAGTTTTGAAAATCATCAAGTCATTAAGCTCCTATTTAAATTAAGATCAAGGACCTAATTTTAGCTACCTGTGTCTGAAATCTCTGTGCCCTCACCGCCATCATTTCAATATTCCTTGCACTAGGGACAGAGCAGTACTTCCTCAATCCTGACTTCATAGATTAGCTCATAGGCTTGACCATCCCCTTTTGGTTCCTTTTCTCAGTGAAGTTGTCCATGCCCACCCCTTTCCTGAGTCTTAAAACAAAATAAGCATCCTGGTGACGTGCATTTATGTGTAGATAGTCTATGTCTGTGCACACACATGTGCTTGCACCTGTGCATGTTTAAATCAAAGCACCTAAAAAGCTTTGCTGTGTCTTAGTACACACTGTGTATCACCAGTGGAAGTTTTCACTGTGTTCATAGAAAGGTGTGTGTGTGTCTGTGTGTGTGTATGAGAGAGAAAGAGCAAGAGAGACAGACGGAGAGAGGGAGAGAGAGTGCACCAGGAATTATCTATGCATAAAGAAATTAAAAGAGAATATTTTTCCAGAGCAATTGAAGCCCATCTCCTGAACAATGACGACAGCTCCTCATTTTCGACAACAATAGAGGGCACGTAGGAGTCAGCTCATTAGAATATCTGTGGCTCTTTTCTGTTCTCTCTGCATTAAGCCCCCATAATGTCAGTTGTCACTTATTAATGACAATTAACTAGTAATCAGCAGTGAGACTCTTCGAGGTGGTCCTTGCCTGACAGGTGAAGAAAGAGAACATTGCGTAGTGCCATGCAGTGACATGGAACCTTCAAAGGGAGCACGGCATTTCCATAAATTATTTCAGAAAGAAATTTTCTTTTAGACATTCTCTTTAAAGCATTAGGATCTTTAACCCTAGAAGGACTATGCAGTTGCAGCTGTCCTCCCTCCCCCCCTCCCCTTATCGCTAGTATTGGATAAAATTGGAAGGCAGCCTGATCTGTCATGTAACCCAATTCCCATCTGGGGCTGGAATAGCTATCAACCCACTCTGCTGAAACTATAAATACCTTCCCTTGATACTCAACCTTAAGTGCTCACTTAAAATGATGCCCAGATATCAATAGTGAAGTTGCCAACGGAGAGCAGCTAGGTGGATGGCCAGTAGAGACTGCGACACATCTATTATAATGTCTTTAAAAATTAAATGACTTGCAAGCACTCAATTTATGTACATGCGTAGTCTATGAAATTGCATCACCTTCTCCCCTGTTTTTCATGGCTTTTACACCCACTTGTTATGTCTTGTCTTAAATGAGATGGCAACTACTGCTACTGTGTGTTCTTACAGCAACCAGCATACTCAGAGCTCCGGACACCAATTGTTATTGCAATACAAATTTGATGTAGTGATTGCTCTTAGAAAGACTGAAGTGGAGAAAAAAAACACCAGCAACAAATAACCACCAAGTTGCCTCCATGCAAAATTTTCCTCTTTGCTTCTCTCCCCATCTTACACACCTCCAGGTGAAGAGCACTCACCACCACATTTCATTCAAACCCTTTGCTCAGGCTTCCCTCCTTATCTCTCCTCCTTCTCCCTGACCCTCCAGCTTTCAAACAGCAATCTTGTGAAGTCTTTATATCAACTACTTCAGCCGTCCACTGCAAACCCTTATTTCCTTCCTGAGACAAATTCAGCCTCATTCCATGTTTTTTGCAAGAGCTCAGAGAGGTTCCCAAACACCATTTCAGCATGCTCATATCTCCCACCTCAGAGCCTCCTCAAGCCTTACCTAGCTGGTCCCCTTTTGTATTCTAACAGGCAAACAGGCCTTCCAGCCTTTCCCTTTTCACTCCTCCCAGTCCTAGTTTTCAAAATCCCTGCCGTCTGCTCTTGCTAAGAGCAATTGCTCTCCTATCATTTCTTTTTCCCATCTTTTTCTTCTCCTTACAGTGCATCTCCAAGCTCCAATTCTTTCTTGTGCTGCTTTTACTCTTCTGATGGTGGCTCTGTTCTTAGACTCTGTTCTTAGACTCTGTTCTTAGACTCTGTTCTCAGACGTTCCTCAGTCCTATTTTTTCTTTGCACTTTTCCAGATTCCCAGTTGTCAAAGCACACTTAAAAAATGTGAAATGTGACACTCAGCAACCCCCAAAACCTGAGCGGAGGATCCCCATGCAACGTTAAGTCTAGACCTGCTGCCTTTTTTAGAGCAAAGCTATCTAATTTTTCACATTATCTCACCACAGAAAAGTAGTGATGAGAAGCAGTGGAGTCAGTTCATGCTAAGTGCTACAAACTTTAGCAAGATAGCACTTCAGAGGCAGCTGAGAACACAACTCTCCCTTGAACATAAAGACACACATGACTGCGAAAAGAAATGTGCTATACAGTGCATCCTTGAACCACATTTTATCATCATGCTACACACTCGGATACTACTATATATAATTATTAATACAGCATGCCCATTGCAAACATGCTGAGTGTGTTTGACCTTGGGCTGCCACATAATATACCGATTGTGGGCAGTGGCTGAGCCTGCAGTGTGTTTTAGAGACAGCATTTGCACATTAATAAACTTAAAGCTTGTTTGCTGAGAGAATTTTCCAGTTAAACCATTAGAGTTACACTGGTAGCATTAGGCAGTTTCCCTGCCACAGCAGCCCTGGGCAGTTTTTCTTATTACAGAATAAAAGTGGCTTTTTTCCAGTATGGTTTAAATTGCTTCCAAAGTCCTTTAGTCTAAATTGAAAAAAAAGTCCAGAATGAAAATGCCTAGGGAGTGACTTATACCAACGAGAAAAGCCATTAATGAATCTCATGTCCCACCTCCAATGGGTCCAGCTTTCCCGTGGAACATGGGATGAACAGAAGTGATCTACTGCACAACTTCTTCACCTTTGTAAGTACTAAGCAACGAGATGTCAAAGACCCTGAGGCCAAAGGGCAGCACTTTCAAGAGCCACTTCTTGTATTGCCAGGCATAGTGGGTTAAGCTGAAGGGAAGAGGTCATCCAAAACCATAAAACTTTGTACCCCTTTATCAAGCTTGAAATCCTTCTATCCCATTTCTCTCCCTCCCTACCCACCATCAAACTCCTTGCAGAGCTGCTCTGCCAGTTAGCCTTGCTATGCTGGAGACTGGGGGAGACTGGGGAGAAGAGGGTGTTCTTGACTCTGAGCCTGTAGCAGCGCTTCCATGACAACAAATAAGATGTTACACGCTGGAACCAGGCAGTGATAAACTAAGCCTAACCAGGGCTTGAAGAAGGAGGTTAGTTTACACAGAACACTGTTGCTCAGATTAAACCAGATTTTCTTTGTATGTCCTGTGCAGTGCTGGGGAGGAAGGTGAGAGTGGCAGAAATCTTTTCTTTTTCCCCAGCTGGGTTTCACTTCCAGTTCAGGATTTTACAGCAATAGTGTCTACTAGGTACAGAATGGTAGCAAATGGTGCATGACCCAATCTGCCTGTCCACATCTGAAGACAATGCCCATTTCCAAGATACAGCAATGTAGCCTGCCATTCAAAACCACAAAACCTCATGATTTCCAGTAATTCAGCAAGACTGATATTTGACCTCAGCACTAGGCAGTACTGGGTATCCAAACTCCTCTGAAAGGAATGTCAAGGGGTGAAGGGATCCTGAGCATGGCAATACACAGTGTGATACAACGAAGCTGAAGTGCCAGCTGGCAGGTTAATGCGTTTCACCAAACTGATTTAGCAACCACCAACCCACTAGTGAACTTATTTGAAAGAAACTGCTCACTCTTAGGTCTTGGATTTTCCTTCCCTGATTATATTGGACTGAACTTACTCTGATGATAAATTTTCTAGGGGGTCAGGAATTCTGCCTGAGAGCATGCTTTAGTGGCTAGACCTCTACCTGCTGGTGAAGAGCTTTGGGCGATAGTTCTGATTGCACCATTTTTAGCATGATGCTTTCTGGATTCCACCATCACGTGTGTCACCTTCTGGGTAGGAAATATGGGTAGCACCCCACTTTTGTGCTTCACAGACAAGCTCTAATACAAACTTCAATTTGTACACACTCTAAGGAGGCGGCTTTGGACAAGTTGCTGTGTGTGCCAAGAGAGATGACTTCCACCTGCATGACCCTGAAGGTTGGCCTATATTTGACTAATGTGTCTCATCAGCCCTTAAGATTTCATAATGTATGCTGTTCTGAGCAAATCAATCAGCTCTGGACTCCTACAAGAGCAGATGGGTTGCAGACAACCAGACTCCAACCCTCTTTCCTCAAGTGACCACGTGGCATTTAGCCGCAGGTGTCCTACATCTGACAAGCCTGGTCAGGAACCTGTCAGGTTTTAACCTGCATCTTCAGACAATGCTGACACAACCACTCTGGACAGAAGTACAGTACACTGTCACTATATTAAATTTGTTCAGAATTGCACTGTACTGATGGTCAACCCATTGTGTTCTGAGCAATTTAGAGAAATGCTTCTTTAAAAGAAAAAAATAATAATTTTAACAGTTAACCCTCCCCTGTATTTTTTATGCTAAGAAATTTATCCAGAAGTAAAAACCATAAAAATCTTGACAACTTGGCCAAAGCTAGTTGAATTTAAACTTCATATTTTTTTTAACAGGGGGGAAAAAAGTAACTACAGTACTTAGGATAAAAACTTTAATTAGACACATTTTGAGCATGCTGACCCTGCTTCAGCAGCTCACTAGACAGGACTGAAAAGTGTAAAAAAAGTGACCTTCACAACAGAGTAACTGGAGCTTCTCATTCTCAGTGAGAAGGTCTACAGCTTTCATAATGATCACCTATTCTAACATTGGCTGTCTGAAAATAAACAGGTCCATTAGCCACGTATCAGTGTTTGCAGTTCTGATCTCTGGGTGCTAAACTATCCTAAAATCAGTCTTGCTCTATCACCACTCAAAAACACAAAGCTAATGAAGATGCTGGATAAAGAAGCACATTTCATAAATGACACTAACCTCAGGTAATCTCCGTCATCTAGATAGATTTGTTAAATGTTCTCTTTTTTTACAACACACTCAGTTTTGGGTATCAATATTTTCACTTAGCTACAGTATCACCTTTTACTTAGAATAACACCTTGCATCCTAAAATGTGGTCACTCCACCTACCTGTAGGATGAAGGTGACTATACACAGCGATGAAGAGGAACAATGCAAAGCCACATGAAACATGATGAGAAAAAACTCAACCAGAACCACATGGAAAACAAAAATTTGGAAGAATTGTATTATCTAGTGTCTGGCCAGTAAATTGGGGTTAGCATTCTATTCTCAAAAATGGACAGAAAAGAACCCTGCTTTTAAATTTCAGTGAGCAGATGGTGAAATCCCACTTCCTGCTACTTTCACACTGGGAGAGTAACTCAACAGTGCATCAGCCAGGAGACCAAAACCTAAAGAGCTGCGAGAACACTCCACATGGAAATGGGCCCCTCCTTGAAGGTCTCCTAACCAGGACCCCTGCCATATTATTTAAAGAATACTGCAGGCTCAAATTTGAGATGGCTTTGGAAACTGTGTGCCTTGATTACTCTAATGCAAGATAATGTGTATATTTTTATGCCTTTAAACTTAATTGCAATTGCATTTTAGTGGCCTCCATGGCAAGGACAGATTATGTTTGGTGTCATTACTACCAGCATAACTACCCAGAAAAAGCCATAGAAAAGTTATGATGCAGAAGACATTAGTGAATATCCCACCAAATGTTACTTAGAAAAAAGGAAAAAAAAAAGTCATTCCATTCAGGACTAAAGTCATCAGTTCAGAGATCACTCAGATTTGCAGTGGTTTGCATCAGCTTCAAAACAGCAGTACAGAGGAGTGTGCAGAAGCAGAAATCAAACCTGTGGATAAACCAAGATCTTCTCCTCTGAGAACATGTAAACACCAGCCATGTAATGCTGAAAATAAAGTAGCTTTGTACATCTCTGAGAAGAATCAGATACAACAGATTCTGAATACATCACAAAACAGGTATCCAGGCTTACAGAGACTACTACAGGTTTTAAGGCTTTTACTTCTCTATCTTCAAGACCAGCCATGAAAAGCTGTGTGGTCTCTTCTGTGTAGTAGCTACTAATAGAATAGCACAAACTTACCTTTGTTGAAATCTTACTGAAATAAAGAAGAAATAAACCTGCAAATCAATTTTGAGGAAAATAATAATTCAGTTTTAAATTGTGCCTTTCTTTTTTTAAAGCAATTTTTTTGGAAATACTATATTCAAACAAAAGTGCCAAAAATCCAAAGGCAAAAAGATCATACTGTCACTGTGCCTCATTTTGTTAAGCAAGTGAAACATTAGAGCCTTCAAATTTTCATCTACTTTGTATTTCAGTCTTAGAAAGCGTTACATCAGCACAGTCGCCAGGTAAAGCTGCTAGTTTATTCTAAATGGACTTTCTTCAGACACTGGCACAGATGATGAGTGATTGTCCAATTCTGAAGCTATCAGAACTGAACGGATTTAGCAATGTCATAAACACCTCTCGAGGGAGTCACCTGGTGTTGAGAACTCACTTTACATGCCGTGTTTCAAAATGAGTTTTAATGGATTTACATTAGATTCAAACCCACTTTAGAGCTATTATTTCTCCCTTTCAACCTTTTCACCCGGCACTGCAATGCAACACAGCATATTCTATAATCACATGTTTGCAGGCCCGTGGTAAAGTAAACAAAACTTCAAAGGGTTATTATTTAAAGGCTCTGTATTACAGCCGTAGGCCTGACTGTTACTTTTCCTCACCACCCCTTGGGCCCAAAGTACATAATCATCCAGTAATTGAACTGAAACGTCTAAATGGCTAGATCCCCTGAAGGACATAGGTAGTTAGCAGCGAAGAAAGTAAGGGACATTTAAAAATAAAAACCTCATGGCACTTTTCTCAGCTACTTAGAAATACTATGTAAATGTAACGGACCTGGACCTGCTAGGCTCTTGCAGAAAACAAAGCAATGCACAGATATTTCTGGGGTTGCAACTAAAGTAAAGATTAAATGTAGAACTGTGCTGCGTTTGGAAACAAAGGTCTTACATTCAAATTACCTTCAGAAGAACTGAGGAGGAGCAGAAATATACATACATACACAGAAGTATATCTAACACAATAGTACCGCTAATACCATGTGAAAGCAAACCCCTCTAGGTCCTCATACTTAATAGCCCCTCCAAAAAGTGTAATGGATAGCAGATCCCAGGCTTTCATACACTGTAACTGTCAAAGCACTCAGGAGATAGAGTAGTGAAGGCTCTGACAGCTCTCTTTTACATTCTAAATGACATCTGCATTCAACAGAACAGAAATAAAGATTAAGGGAAACACCTGATATGATAGCACTCAGCTTACCTCAAAATGCAATATTTAAAAAGTACAGAGAAACACAGATCTGCCGCCTTGTACTGTAAGTAAAAACTGGTGTCAAAGCCTCAGAGGTCTCCACCGCTGCCAGAAAGGCAAGTACCACAGCATTCAACAGACCACAGGGGCAGAAGCCACAGCCTCTGACTATGCAACTGTTGAAATCAAAAGGTGTTTTGCCTGAGGAGGAAGGGAGGGGACAGTCGTTGGATGCACACAGAACACGACTACGGGCACAGTCATACAGCACAGGAAAAAGAACTTGGCCGAAACCTTCGCAGCCCTTCTTGAATTTCAGTGATGAGCAGAACGCCTGTCGCTCATTGATGGTGCCCCACTGATTCTGGACCTTCTGCAGCACGGACCCACTGCAAATCTCTTTTAAGAGGTGATCAGTGTTACAGCTTCGAATGGAACACGTCAGCATACAGATCACGAGAGATGATTACGAAGAGATTTTTGCTGGTTGATTATAAAAACGATGCCTCTTATTGCTGCAATAACACCTCAAAGGCAATATAATGACGACATGACAATGTATGTAAATCAAGAACTGCATGTGGGTTTATTTTACACTTGAGAAAACAGTGGATTTAATTGTGTGAACCAAAATGTACTGTACAATATTAATGATAAAACATCAAAATGTATAATTCATAGTGCATTGCTTGCTTTATTTTTATTTATTTATTTTTTTTGTCAGATAGTTCCTTTAAGTACATGCATCTGGAAAGATGCAGGTGCCAGTAAAATTCCTCTATTTATATCAAGCTGCAGGAACTAAATTTTATTCAAAAAGTGTGGTTTTACATTATATACACAGAAATCGAATATAAAATGACAATATAAAAAGTTAAAAGAGAAAGCATACAGCCAGAAGGTACAAAGAAAGTTGAACAGTTTAAAATGGTACGATATGTAACATGTATTTTTTTAAGCTGATGCTGGCAATTTACAAGGAACAGAATCCAACATTTGCCCCATTTTTTTTGTTTTCATTTACCAATGCAGCACACTATAGAAAGGTCAGCTTGTACCAAAGCTTAACATTTGTAAATAACTATAAACTGCAGTATTTTACAGGAAAAAAAAAAAAAAAAAAAAAAAAAAAAAAAAAAAAAAAAAAAAAAAAAAAAGAAAAAAAAAAAAAAAAGAGCATTTTTACACTTGTTTTAAATAACAGCTTGCATACTTTTTTTTTTTTTTGCCAAAAAATGGCAACTCTCAGCATCCAGGGGGTTTGGGCATAGTGGCAACTTAGTTTGCTTTATTTTTTTAATTATTATTTAACTTATATAGTTGTGGCTTCCTAACCCCTTGAGTACTACACAGCTCTCCTTCTTCCAAGGACTGCATGCACAATTTCTTCACAAACCAGTTCTGAATTAAAAAAAAAAAAAAAAGAAGCTCATTCATTTAAAAAAAATAAGTTCTGCTTCCGACACAGCTTTTATTTGAATGAAATGCCTTTAAGTCTTTTCTTTTGTTTTGTTTTTCCTTATTTACTTATTTAGTCACTGGGAAAGGCACAGAAATGCTATTACAGTTCTCAGAGGGTTAAAACTTGACACTACCAGGTTCTGTGACCTTTATTGTCATGGCAACTTTGTAATTTTAGGATGTCTCTTTATCATTGTTCTTTGTGTCTTTCTTTACGGCTAAATTAATGTCTCTCAATAGTGTCTCCCACTATATTCTACAAAAGATAGCTTAACATCAAGGACAGATGTTGAAAATAAAGGTCAGACTTTGACTCACAAAAAATAAAAACAGAAACAAAAAAATAACCATGCACAGATCAGACAAAGAGCATATAAATATAACTACAAAATAAGTGTAAGAAAAACCAAGGTCCAGATAGGCAGTTCAGCAACAAAAGTAAGACTGATTTCAGAGGCTCAGGTCAGGCCTAGTGCAGTACTATGAAGAAGTTTAGTGCAATGTTCCTGTGGTCACTTGCATACCTGGCTGCTTACCTGGACGCTATTGTTTTTCTAACTCAGTTACATAGATCAGATGGTCCTCTGGGGACTTGCCATGTGTTTTACTAAGGTGCAGTTTGACTGCATGCTTGCTTGCAAAAGTTCGGTTACAGAGCTTACACTGGAATGTGGAGCCTAAGTCCTCCTCGGCAATTCCAAGTGAGCCCAAAGTCTTGTTTGCGAGGACTTTTGAAACATTCTGCTGTTCTTGAATCTGATTAAGTGGCAACTTTGACAGATCCTTCAAACTAAACCCTAGGTGTGTCTCTAAGTGACTTATGTATGTAGAAGCAGTCCTGAACTGAGAGGCACAATCATTGCAAAAGAAAACAGGATGTCCTGTGTCCAAGTTCTTTAAAAATTTAGTTCCACCTGTCCTCCTTAACTGATACTTCACATTGGCCAGCCAGTGGCTAATTGTGGTCATGGAAAGACCAGTAAACTTAGAGATGTGTACCCGCTCTTGTGGACCTAGGTCCGACATAATGTATTTGCCTTCTGGGGTCTCCCTCAAGCTGGAAGCAAACTGGGCTTGAAGGATCAGAAGATGCTGAGGGTTCCAGTTGGACTGTCTGCCCTTCCTCTTGTGTACTGGCGACAGTTCATCCAGCGCTTCCTCAAAACTGCTCCCGTCAGCATCAGACTTCTCTGACACAGTAGAGGGAGTTGAAGACTTGGGTGTCAAACGCCCTGTGAGGTTCTTCACCATATCGGAAATATCCAGCAGGGCACTCTCCCTTAGCGGGGACGAGGCAGAGTCAGCCACGCTGGAAACAAGAGGTTTGTTTTTGGACTTGGTTAAATCAATAGGTTGATCACTGTTCTCATAGTAGTACCGGTCAATAGCATCAGACTGCTTGACCGGAGTGGTTGGGTAAATGGGTTTGTCCAACATGCTGTTGCTAATTTTGTACAGCATGGCCAAAGGGTCCAGAGAGGGGCTTACCGGCTTGGAAATTTTGCCTAAGTGGGTGTTCATAATAGACTGCAAAGCACTCAACGGATTAATAAAGGATGGCTCAGGTGAATGGTCTGTGATGATTCCTAAATTGTTACAGCCATTTGCAACCTTTGTTTTAAGTGGCTCTGTACCATTTGGCGTATGTGCTTCTGCCGGGCTATCCTTTTTGACCTTCTGAACTTCTGTCTCAGAGCTCTTCTTCTGCTGCTGTTTGTTATTTATTTCTTCTGCTTTTGGGAAGTCCTTGTTTTCTTTAGCAGCAGGCGACATGGGTTTGACTGGAGAACTCTTCTCTTTCTCCACAGGCTTTTCTTCCTTCTTCACGTTGATTTTCCCTGTAACTTTCTCCACTAGTTCTTCCATAGCAGATACGTTGCTCTTGTGGGGTGGGGGGGTGAGACTGCCTGGGGAGTGGATGAGCGCATTGTGCTCTGACGACAGCGACTTCACGCTGCTGGCGTAAGACGGCTGCATCTGAACGCTCTGCACTGCGGGCTGCAGGGGTTTGACTGTTCCCGGGAGCTGGTAAGCTGCATGAATACTGGGATACCCTCCCCAGGAAGGGGCTCCATTCTGAGCTTTGCTGATAGCCGTTGTCACCGTGTTCTCCAGGGATTTCAATATGTCTATTCCGCCTTTAGGACTATCGTCGAGGTCCTCCTCTCTGAGGTACTGATACAAAGTTGTTGGCTCAAATTTCTCTGTTGAGTCCTCATTCTCTTCTTTAATCTTCTTCTCTGTTTCATTGACCACCACCTTTTCCTTCTCTAGGTCTTTCTTTTCCTCCAAGTTTGTGGAGCCCACTGGGGAATCAGGCTGCTTTTTAATGTTGGAGGCTGGTAGCCTTGTGTGGGTGGTGGGTGGAAGAGGTATAGACTGTATCTTCTCCTCCACCACAGGGTCCAATACCAGCTGTTTGCCTTTTTTGGAAGCAGAATTGGTCACCTTCAAGAAATGACCAGTGACCATCATGTGAGCAGTGAGCTGCTGCAAAGTGTCATGGGAACTGCCACATTCCATGCATTTCAGTATTTGAGCTTTGCGTGCCTCAAATTGCCAAGTGTAGCTAGCACCATTTTGATAGCCATAGCGGTTGTTTGGAGTCACGTAGGGGTTGGCAGTTTTCTGATCCTTTGCAGACTCACCCAGTGAAGCTTCTGCAGTGATCCCCGTTGGCTCAGGTGAACAAGGTGAAGCTAAGTCCTGAAGTGCTCGCTTTTTGGTAGAAGGGACCAATTTAGTGATGGCTGGTACTGGCTCCTTCAGAGGCACTTTCTGGTAATGCTTTGTTTTTATCATATGGACGCTGAGGTCTTGCAAAGACTCAAATGAATGCCCACAGTACATGCACTTCAGCACTTTTTGGGCATCCTCTTTGCCTTCCATTTCCATAAGTGATCTTTTCCTAGGCTTTGACCACCGTTTGGTCTTATCAGCTTCTTTATCTCTGTTGTCATCACGGTAATGTCCAGTTTCGTTCATGTGCACTGTTAGCTCCACCAGTGTGTCATAGGCTGCGCTGCAGTCTTTGCATCGGAACTTGCTAGCACCGGTGAACACAGACCCATAGAGTTTATTGTTCTGCCGGTAAAGCTGTACTGTGCTGAAAAGACTAGGCTCCGGGAGAAGTCCATACGACGAGGTCTGCTGCAAAGTTTTAGCTAATGCAGCTTGGTGCCAGTCATAACCTGAGCCACCACTGTTACTATTACTGTTACTAGTGTTACTGGTAGTCGTACTGGTACTCGTGTTGGTACTGGTAGTACTAGTACTCTGGGGATTGGCGTTGGTGTCAGTACTGGTGGTGTTTTCATTCTGGCTGACTCCGTTGTTGCTGGTGGTTGGATTGGATTTCTTTAAGTCCAAAGCTAAACTGGACCAGCAAGTCTCTGAAAGCAAATTTGCATACACAGCTTTTATTTGTGCCAAGCTGTCCTGTGGATAGGAAACATTGTCTGTGCACTGAGGATCCTCTTTCTCTTCTTTAGAGGAAGTGCTTTTGAAATGGGCCAGCTGATCGCTGTTTTCACTAAACGGCGAACCATAGCCTGCATCCTGATTAGTTGCAGTGCTGACTGGGGAGTTCTGGTAGCTTTGAGCCTCTTTGATCTCCGCTTCTTCATTGCACAAAAACTCATTCTCCTGGATGTCCAGAGACAGCCCATCATCTTCCACGCTGTCTTCATCTATTTCTGCTGCTTTCAATTCCTCCTCAGGAACATATGCTAAAATACAGGAGGGGAGACAGGGGCGAAAAACAAGACAAAGTTATCGAACAGGCACATTTTACATGGTTGCTGTCTTCTGTATAAAAGCAGTAACCATAAAGACAAACTTTGAAGACACATCCAGCAACCAAACTCACCATTGCTCATACACTCCACCTATAAATCCACAAACTCTGTCTTGGTTGCAGTTTGATATTAATGCTACCCAGGAATAAACTTTGACTTCAGCCATAAAATATGAGCCAGGACCACAGTAGATACCATAATATCAAAACCAAAATCAAACAAAGAGCCTAGTAAACTAGATTTTATCAACTTAAAAAATGGCCTGGCACTGAGACATATTTACTGCACTATGTACACGCAACACGTTGCAGCTGACCTGCACCCCTCAGACCCAGGCACTTGGAACCACTGACTTGACCAACTCCATCTCATCATAGAATCATAAAATGATTTGGGTTGGAAGGGACCTCCAAAGGTCATCTAGTTCAATCCCCCTACAATAAGCAGAGATGTCTCTAACTAGGTCAGATTACTCAGAGACCCATCAAGCCTGACCTTGAACGTCTCCAGGGATGGGGCACCCATCACCTCTCTGGGCAACCTGTTCCAGTGATCTATCACACATTTTTTCTAATATCCAACCTAAATCTACTCTTTTCTAGCTTAAAACCATTACCCCTTGTCCTGCCGCTACAAACCCTCATGAATAGTTCTTTCCCTGCCTTCTTATAGGCCCCTTTCAGGTGTTGGAAGATCACAATAAGGTCCTTCCAATAGGTGCTGTCTTTTCTGGGAAAATGGTTTTAGCTATGGCTTCAAGGGCCATTTCTGTGTCATTGACACCTGACTGTAATGGAGTTACACTGGGTAAGTGTGTCAGGTCAGCTGTTCCAGGGTCTCCTGGTGACTGACTCTACTGGGTCCACCTGGGAGCAGAACAGCTTTCATTTCTACAAGGTGAAAAGAGAAGCAAGACTATGATTGTTTTCTGAAATGCCCAGGATATACTTTGCCACCTGTTATGATCTGAGGTGGGTCCTGCATTTACCATTTTGCAAACAGCAATCAGAAACTAAATGTCAGAGATTGATTTTTACAAGCAACAAACAAAAAACTTGAGACCTCCATCCCAGCTTGATTATTGGCTTATGGTAAACATAAAATTTTCTATTGTATTGCTACCTGGTGAAACTATATAATCTTACCAAGCTATGTGTTTATCTGCATCAAACTATCTTTTAAACTAGGAAATGTGATATTCATGAGCAGATGGCCATTACATCAAAACACATTTACTCCAAGGGCCCAATTCACAGAAGTGGCTTACATGTACCTAAGTGATAAATGCACACTTCCATTGCAAAGCAGAAAACATACTTGTACACATTTCCCTCCAATTTTGCAAAAGAAGCATTAAAAAATCACTATGATAATGGAATGTAGATCATTTATAAGCATGTCAAGGTAGAAATCACAGATTGTGAAAAATTTTCAGTAATCGAATAAAAAAATGTCTCCTTGTCAGGTAAACTGTTCAGCAAGGGATGCTGAAATGAGGCCTATGTCCTTTGATGGTACAATACTGAAAGAAAGTCAGAAAAAGAGGCACTTCTGCTCCTATGTGATATGAAGAAAATATGTATTACCATGTTAAAAAAGCTAAGGTCTTCTTCAATTGCAGGCAGTATAAGTACAAGTCGAGGTTTTTTTATACACAGTTGCTAATACATTCTGAATTTCTTTTCTGAAAAATAAAAAGAACCTTCCCTTACTGTAATATGAACACTTTTTGAAACTTTTCTTTTTAAAGTAACAGAATTATGGCCAGTACTGCATTCTGTGTTCATCTTTGCAATTCAATCTTAATGCAGCCCCCAACTACTTCAGTCTCACCTTTTAAGATAAAGTAGGAAAGTAGTCCATTTACTGCTGGGGTAGTGCTGAACCTTAAGATGTCCACTGCATCTTTCATCTGCCCTCTACGTATCAATTTTTTTCAGAAGATAATTTGATCTTTTGGTTTTTAAAAAGTATTAAGCAAGGCCCAATTCCTTACAGATGTGTCAGCCTCAGATGTTTTCTAAGATGTTTAAAAGGATTGGTGAGTACCAAGCACAACGGAAGTCGCTGCAGAAATCATCCTGGAGCCAAAGGCCAGAAAGATGCCAGAAAAGCATTATAAAACCAGAAAAACAAAATTCTTAAAAATGCATTTAGTCCATAAAATGAAGAATAAAAATACAGAAATAGTAAAAGAACTAAGAAGCCAGTCTGGTTCCCAGTCCTGCAGTAATGCTGCAAGTGTTTGAGCAGGGCTGTACCACTGCAGGTCCAAACTCTGGGTATACAAGCAGGATTCACTCCCACAGATACAGCCTAAGAACTCTTCATTCTCTCACTAAACACCTCTGGTTTCAGTCATTTCTAACAGCAAAAGACAGTACATATTTAAGTTTCAGAAAAGTAAAGAAGAGTTATAGAAGAATATGGCTTCTGATTCTGAAATTACTTTTAAATAAAAAAAATTAAAAATCCTCTGAGGCCTTACATGCATAAAAATGGACAGTTACCATCTGGCATTTTTATTTAAAAAAAAAAAAGCTAAACTAAAACTTATTAATGATCAGCAGACACACACCAAGTAGAAGCTGAAAACTAAGGGGCCCTATATCCTGGGCTTTTATGAACACCTATCTTCTTACTAACCTCAGTGGAACGCTGCTAATTTTCTCTAATTTTCACATTCCAATATTTTTAATAAAGAGATGTAAGAAACTGTTGTAAGCTGCTGAATGTTGCTGTAGCTGGTACAGCATTTTGTAAGAATCCACATGAATTATCTGCTTACATCTCTTTAATTTTAAATTGCATAAATATGTATTTTTATAATTGCTATGTACAACCATTTAAATATCTGCTTAAGTAGAAACTTTAATTGAGCCACTGCCCTATCTTTTCTTTTCCTTTATTTATGATGCTGTTTTCTCTATTCTCCTACTTTTGCACTTTACCATAAAAATAAAAGGAGCTAAACCACACAAGAAACATTAAAACTACATGAAAGGTTGGTGTTAAACTGTCAAAGCAAAGAAACGGAGTGTTAGGGTGAAATATCCATCTTTCACCTACTTTCCTAGTCCTAGGTTCTGCTGAGACTACTACACGATTGAGTTCACTCCCTCACCAATATATATTGTAATATAGGACTTAAGAATGTACAACTGGCCAGGATGCTGAGTCCCTGTGATTTCAGAATTTAAGCTAGATTCTAAAAAAACCTGAATTTATGTGATATGCACACCCACATGTCTGTACAACTGTTGTCTGAAATAACACAAAGAAATACTGCTTCTTAACCAAAAAGAAAGTAATTTACCCAAAATGTTTAGTTTCTATCACTACAAGCAAAAACATTTTATTGAACTCCTTTAGCTACCACAGAATACACACAATACCTTTTTATTCAACACTACAAATGTTTGTAAGAGGAACAGCGGCACACTCAACATATGGTATTTTGCAAGGTCAGTGCAATTCTCTAACTGAAAAGGTTTCTGTTAGAGCTAACTCAAAAGCGTACAAAATGAAGACTGTTAATTTCTAAAAAGATGTGTGTTTTACTAAAATTCTCAGAGAAATCTGACAAATAAGTAAGCCACAGAATTTTAAACAAAGCAAAAATATTCCCATTATAATTACTTGCAGAGACAAGTAATACCATTCTATGTCAAATAAAAGCATGAGATGTTCAGATTCTCCCCCTACATTTTAATAGGTAAATGATTTCAGACAGTGCATCTTTCTATGACCGACAAACTCTCAGCAATCTTCTCCAGATATTCCTGCATCTGAAAAGACACTGCTGGTTTACACGTGTCCTGAAACCACACAAAAGTACCAAGTGCAGATATATGCAGTGATCAAAAAACCCCCAAACCCTATATCCAAAGCAGAAGAAATTACAGAATATCATGTCAGCTCTTCTTTTCCTTCACATTTGTGCATGCACAGACTTGGGCAAATGCATGGAGGAAAAGGGGAAAAAGCCTCAAATTCCAGACAACTAAAAATTAAGGGGAGCAGTTTGTATTTTTTCGCTTCTTATTAAGTCTTGCTAATATTTTTGCCTGTAAAATGTGCCTTCTGGATGCCAATGTTTCCCCATAGATATACTGTCATCTTTGAGCAGTGTTAAAAGCTGTGCATTCTAATCTAAGTGGACATGAGACGCTATATATTGTACATGTGAGTAGCACAGCACATTGTGTTTGCTTCAGTGAGAATATTTACACTATAAATACACATCCATTGTTTGAAAAAGCAGACAGGGATCTGAAATGTAAGGATGTGGTTAAAAATAAAAATATTCTCACATAAAACCTTTTCATAACCTCAGACCTGTGCTTTTGAAGGAATCTGTCTCTACAGAGGTATTCTTTTCTATTCAAAAAGGGACTGAGCATTGAATACATTACATTGAAAAGGACAAAAAGTAATGATTGCATTTGTTTTTAACAGTCTACAAAATTAAATGTAATAAACTCTTGAAGACCTGATTTTAAGTCCTCCAAACAAATAAATTTATTCAGAAGAAACATCTAAGTATTGAAGGCCACAACTGAGTAAAGCAGCTTGAATACTTTAAATAATTTTCACTGAAATATGTATTTCATAGTTTCAACAAATAGGGATGGGTTTTATTCCTCACTAAATTAGA
>VYZX01009774.1:14423-46923 GCA_013401335.1 Brachypteracias leptosomus | reverse complement strand
ATGTCATGAAATAGCCTCCTGAACCTCTCATGTCTGAGAAATGTCTCAGTTCTATCATGACATGTTCACTACCACAGCTTGTTTTGCACAGCGTCAAGCAAACAAAGCGTGCCTATCTGGACTGAAATCATCGGTCGGTAGTATCTCTGCCGTCTTTTGGAGATGTATTTTTTCTTCCTCCCTCCTTTCTTTACTTCAGGGCAACTTGAGAAGAAATCATCTATCTCCATATTTTTTAATGAGCCTCCAATTAGCCAAGTGCCTGGATGCGCTATTTCAGTTGTTTTGTTCACAAGGTATTACGCTGATCTGCGCATGTAAAGCAGAGTGGTGATCCCTCATCTTGTCAGTGCTCTGCCGGAGAACAACCGCAGACCTGAGGCACGGGCTCCACAAGATCACGCGCATATTTAGAGCCATTCACTGTTCTCAGCAAATGACCTATGAAGATTGGTACACCAGAATTATGTACTTCTATTAGAATTTAGAAACGCTACTAGATCTTGTGCTTTATTTTTACAAAGCACAGTCGCAGCGGGGAGAATAACATACACAAAAATTTAAAGCGAGAGCAACCAAACACCATCTGAATTCATAGCAGCCTCTAAAGCAGCAGCAACTGGATTTACAGAAACCAAGGCCCTAGAAGAGCGAACAAGTGATGTGTGGGAGCAGAAAGCAGCACAAGTAAACCCTATCGACTGCTGAAGGTGCATGGCCTGGAGGGGACGGGGCACTTAGAGGCAGGAGGTCCCACCATGCTCAGGTCAGGTTTACCTACCACATGGCTCATGCCTTTGAAGTTGGTGAAACTGCTCCAATCCCTGAAGCTGCGCACGTGTCCTGCCCCAAATGCTTAGGCACAACGTTAATGAAATCTAACCATGTGCCTAAGTGCCCTGCAAAACATACTCACAAGCAGAGGAATCTTATTTAAGGTTAAAAGCATGGCTAAGTTCTTTAATGAACAGAGCTGCGCTTAGGGGTTTCCTGCAGGATTGAGACCTTAAAGTTAAATTCTGCCGTCATTTACACCCAGCAATGAAAGTCAAATTCTGCCCTCTATTATAAGCAGACAACCCCTTTAGATTGTATTTGAAATCAATGGGATTGCCTGGGTGTAAAATGAGAGCAGTCCCTTAGTGCCAGAGAAAACCAAGCAACAAAGCAATTTTACAATGTTAAATTCAGCAAATAAATTCTAGTATTATTGTTTTTGCTATCGTTACATTATTATTTAGTTTTGCTATGAAATTATATAGATAGAAAACCAGAAAATAATATTTTAAAGACAATTGTCTTGAGCTCCAAAATTTATTTAAGGCAGTAATTTCTAGGCACACATGGCAATCATATTTTATCTTCAAACCAATTCAAGGTGCATTAGCCTGTTAAGATAACATTCAGAAGCTTTCTCAAAAATTAGTAATTTTAAATAAAACTATTTCTGTCAGTAGGGTCACAGGCTGGAGGTTTTCTAACACTGGTTGAGCAAAGAATATTGATTCATCCTCCAGTCCTTGTTCAGACAACAGCTCCTGCCTGGGGAAGGTTTCCAAGTCAAAATAATGCTCACACAACTCATCTACCAAACCACGCAACACTGCAACCTATGGTGGGTTACTGATGCAAGCCCACATGAGTGAACCCAACTCAAGAGTCACAAATCCCTTGGCCCATGGGTGGTAAAGGAGATGAAGCTTAGGTAGATCCTTTTCCCACTTGATTTTTCTAGCATTGCCAAATAAGTCCTTAAATAAAACAATGGAATTCCTCCTGCTTGTCACAGTTTCACTTTCAGAGAATATATTAATTACAACAAAGGTAGGAGGTTTGTTTGTTCGGTTGGTTGGGGTTTTTTTAATAATAAGCCAGACTTCTGTCTACTTTTATGGAAAAAGAAAAATACTTGTTTATTTGTACAAACCCTAGTTCCAGCAGGAGAACCATGGAGAGGCCTTTCAAGCAGAGTGCTGCCTACAGGATTTCCAGCTTCACAAGGGTAAGGGAAAGATAAGGCAGTTGGTTTCAATACTTAACTTTATGAGGAAAAGGTGAGGATATGCCACTTGGACTACATGTTTGTGGTTTCTCCTGCCGTTTCCTCATTTACTGGATATATATCATAGCCACTGTGGTTTACCCTCAATGTAACCCCTTCTGTGATGAAAGAAACATCAATCACTCACTACGGTGGGTTTTAGCAATGTAAGTTCATGACACTGTAAGATTTGGGAAGTATGGGGACTCTGTGCACTGATAAAATGCCAATGTCACTCGCTTAAATTAAGAAACACATCCAGATCTGGTTTAAATTCAAATTAAGAAAGTCATATTTTAAAAAGGTTATTTTTCAAACCAAAATTATTCCCAGCGCTGTCACAGCACATGATCAACCAGAAGACAGTCCCATTGTAGCAAATCCAGGAAATATACCTGCTTTGCTGCTTTCATTCAAAATAATTCCTCTAAAAGACACTAAAAAAACCTAAGAATCAAAGAAACAACAACTAAATCCATACCTGGTAAAATAAATAAATACAAAAGAGAATTTAACTTAGTTATAGGAACATGTCTGAATGACAACCAAAAAAATAATTAAAATAGATTGGTTTCAAACTTCTGCATTTCTCAAATTAAGCTAATGGCCAAAATCCAGAGCTTGAAAAAGCTTAAACTTTTATTATTTTTGTCTATCAAGGACTAAAGATACCTTCTTGTTGTTACAAGCTATGACACTTTAAGGTGAGGAAAAAGGAAAAACCCCAAAAGCCAACTGCCCAAACCCCTACTCTTTAACAATTCTTTGAAATACGACCTCCTACGTCACTTAATTTTTGAAAACCCTAAGGTCATGTAACACACTTTCTCTGTCATTTGTAAGTACATTAACTCAGTGGCCATACGACAGTGAAATTATGATAATGGGCTGCTAAAATGGGTCATGCAGACACTGCGTTTCATGTTAGCTTCAAACAACAGTGAGAATATAGTCCAAATCAAATATGACAGTACAAAAGCACATGGTTTACTTTTCTCAAGGCTTTGCCAGTAACTGGGAAGGAGGCTGCAACCACTAAATATAAATGTGTAAGGGGAGTTTCCCACCTATGAACTGTCCTTCTCTCCCCACCCAAGATGCACTAAAAGAAAACTGCCATGACAAAGCAACAAACTTTTTAATAAAAGACTGTATTATTCCTCGCAAGGTTTTCCTTTGAATAATACAAAGGTTATCTCTAGACAAAACCCACATTCTTCAAATGAAAACAGTTTCACTGAGAACAACACAAATCCCCACACAAAATAAAATACTTCTTGTCTTTTTAAAGTATACAATCATTGGTATGCACCCTTCTGTCAGTACACACAATTCAATGGATACTATTGCCTGAAGCCTAGGCAGTTCATTGGCATACCTACGTATCCTTTGAAGAGCCAAGAATTAAAACATATCTACTTTGATATACATACAGAAGCAAACAAGTCATAACACTAAAAATTGTTATTATTTTTACTATACAACTGAATGACAAAATGATTCTGAAGTGCATGCTTCGGGGACAGTTTGTTTATGTTCCTGCTTGTATCAATTCCCAGGATCAGGAATATTGTTTGCAAAATTCACGCAAGCATGGCACATCAGGGTTTGCTTGTCCTTTCTTTTTTCACACATAGCGTTGCAGTTGGGAGGAAAGGAACTGCAGTGTTGAGACTCTGAAAGACGACCTCCTGAAAATGCAGGCGATCCACATAGGATGGAAACCTGTGTGCCAGTTAAAATCACACAACCGCAGTTTACCCATTGATTTTTTTTGATGATATTAATACTTATTAACTACCTGTAATACAGGCACAATTTTCTATAAAAAGCCCTTTTCTCTTTCTTTGTCTTTTCTGCACAATTTGAAAACTGTCAGTCTAATAGTTCCTAAGAGAACTCAGAGCAGGAAGGTTGACGAACACAAAAGCACAGAAACACCATCGCATGCAAAAGTTAGCTGAATAGCACAGATAATTGCTTAGATAATTATTTTGATAGAAGCCCTGCTGAAAGCTCCTATATTTTATCATACATGTTAAGTGTACATGACCCATCTCCTACATGTGCACTACATGTTATTTGATAATGGAAACAGTGACTTTTTGCTTTTTCTTTTTGTTCAATACGATAACTAACTTGTGCAGCTAGCTAAAAAGAGAATGGGCAACCTAGATTACCAGGCTCATATTTATTTTTAAGCAAACCGTGTCTGTCAGACAGGGGGAGAAATCAAGTTACATAATTTATGTAAGGGGTGTCCATTATGTACACAGTAATGTAGCAGTCTGGGAGAAGACAAGCAAGGAGCAGTGAGAGAAGTTGCTCTTGAGGAAGATCACATTGCCCAGCTCCAGCCCGTGAGCTTCCTGAGCCTTATGCAGCCTGACTGACAATGAGATTTAATGTAGCCTAACTATAGTAGCCTTGAGCAGAGATGCAATTATAACAGGAAGGCATAGAGAGTTTTAGTGTATTAGACTGTATCAGACTGTTGCGAGCATCAGTGGAGTAATCAGCAAACGCTCGCTCTTCCAGGCTCTTCCCCCCACCACCTGAAAATACAGAACATAAGAACCTTCCACTATTAAGAACTTGAGTAAAGGTCATTTTGTTTTCCTCAATACCATAAAAAATGGCATAGCTAGATTTGACATGCATATGCAAATCAGTATAGAGGAAAAAACCCCTTGATTTTCCTTCACACTGAATTACTGCATCTGTATGAAATGTTGATATAAACACCTTGACTAAGAAAAAAACCCCACACCAGCTCTGTGGTTTAATTGGCAGGGTAGACTTAACAGATGTAGCAGTGCTGGACAAGGTTATTGTCTCATGGCAGATGATAACAAAAATGTACCATGCTATACTGGTCAGAAAAATATAAATTCAACTTCAGTTGTATTTTAACACACTTCTAGCATTTACACAAACAAGATGAGGAGGTATTTTACAGTAACTTAGAATAATATATCAATTACAGCTAACTGGTTAATAATATCAGTACATATAACACAAAACAAATGGAAATATTTATATGGGGGAGAAAAAGATCACCATGGCTGTTCAATTTGTAGACATCTGAGGTGTTGTAATATGCAATATGTCACTTAGCGCTTTCACACACAATCTTTCTTGGCCTTAATTAGCGCTTTTGTTTCAAAGATTTTTAAGTATATAAAACTACTGATTAAATAACTGCAGCCACCCCCCAAAAAAATTCAAACCATCTTATTTCACTAAGAAGATAACCAACCCAAATGTTAACTAAATGTATGTTTACACAAAGTTTAGAAGGAGAACTTTTGGCAAGAGTAAATAGAGACTGTTATTTTGACCGTACTTTTCATAAAACACATGTTCACACAGAACCACAAAAGGCATACATACAGACTAAATACATGCAAAAAAAATCATCCCAATCCTGCTTATTTATCACAAAAGAAGTCTTCAAATCATGTATTATCTTCTGCAACCCATTCCAAACTTCCTTTTTAAGGTTTGTGATGGGTCTAGATAGATAGTACGTGCACAAAAGTAACACAGAAATATACTCTAATCTAGCACTAACATCTTTAATTTGTCACTTTCATGGCAGACATTTCCAGATAGTCTAGAGGTCCAGAAATTTTATGTTGCCAGCACAAAAGCAACTGAAGTGCCTGACCACTTAAGCCCTCATATTTTAAAATTCATGACAGAAGCAAAGTAAATTTTACTTAAGATTATTATATAATCAATAATTTGTTCAAAACGTTTTTCTCATGGAAAGTTACGATGTTATTTCAAGCAACTGCTTATTACTATGTTATAAAGCATATTCCTCTGCAATATTCTGTTCAGGATCATGAAACCTTGGCAGAGTTATACATTTCCTCTTGATATACAGCAAGAAGTAACAGAGTTTGGGACAGTAATAAAAAGGATTCATCACTTTAAAATAGTTTAACATCCATTGTATGCATTAAATGTTGGGGAAATGTTTGCAGGAACTGCTGCAAAAGAGTCACAAATCTAATTCTTTTCTCCTGTCTGATTGATACAATCAGGAATTCATTTAAATGGTCCTTTAGTGAGCTGTCATCAAACTGCAGCCCATTTACAGAAGGTTAGCTAATTAATGAACTCTTGATTGAAGATTAATTTGGCAACGCTTTTTAATTTTCGCCTTAAAACCATGACAAACAATGATGTATTTTAATTAGAGCTTCAGCTATAGCTGCGTGCTTTATATACATCTTTGATATTGTAAACAGATCACATCTACTCATTGGTAAACAGATAATAATGTTTAATTATCTGGAAATTAACAAAAGACTAACAACTTATCCTTATTTTACACATGCAGAAACAACGTATGTCCATAAAATGAAATGTCTTATCGAAGAATGTGGATTCCATCACTGTACTTCCAAAATCCCTCTGGAACACACTGCTTCAATAAAAACTACTCAGTGCTAATTAAAAAGAAAGATACGAGTGGGTGCATCCTGTACGCATACCTATAGGTGCAGTAACCCAGCTATCCAGCATAAACTTGCTTCTTCTACCATAAAACCAATGCTGTCTCCATGTAAACTGTGATATTTCTGCACAACGAGCAGTGATTTATTTGTGAAATTGCTCAAATGGCGAAACCACACTGAGGTCTCAAAGCTCTCGACCAAGGTAAATAAAATGTCATAATATATTTAGCAAATAATAATGGAAAAAAACAGGGAGAAACATCAACAGAAGATGCTGGGAAACAAATGGGAATGGGGATGAAAAAAATTCTTAGCGTGTCTTCCCCCAATTAAAGTCACTGTTCCTAGTGCTGCAGCCTAAACAGTAACAGCAAATTTAACTGCATTTTCAGAAAAAGTGCAATTACATTATTTTTTAATTTATCATTTTAATTTTTAGCACTGTATTCTATTCACAACTTTTGGTTTTCTTTTCCAAAAGACATGCCCTTTCCTAGCTTTTATGCGCCATGATCCCCAACTCAGTTATTGTCACCACAAAAAGGCGGCAATGAAACTCCACCGTGCAGTGAAAGCAGCAGCAAGTTCCTGCATATTGTCTGTGGTTTTGTTTGTGTGTTTGCTTTACGGATAGGAAAATGGAAGAGCATTTAAGATGCTCATAATAACCATGCTCACAAATAACACAATCGATAGCTTGTGGTTTTTTCAGAAATCATTTTCAACTAACTTGTCTCCTAACACTGGAGACGTAGAGTGCTTTCATCTGTTTGGGATCTGGCCTTTAATTGCTTCAAATTAACATTAAAACGCTATAATGCTTACCAAAAATGTCTTGGCTATAATGTCATGCATTTTATTTCATTTTGAACACTGTTATATAGCAATGACAAAATATTCATCGATAACAGCAAAGATAAACCTGGAAATTAATTCAGTCTAAGAAGGTCTCACTTCCCCATTGATTATGTAGTCAGAGCTTAGTTAGGCAGGTGAAAGGTCAAACCAGAGTCATCTTTGCCTGAGCATAAGAACCTCATAGCACATGTATGCACTTATCCAAGGAAGTATCTTTTCTCAGTTAGAAGAATATCTGAGCCTTTCTGTAGAGAAATAACATGTGGAATGCTGGAGCCAAGCAGGAATTGCTGAAAGAGCTCGGGGTCTTAATTAATTCCATCTTTGTTTTTCATCAACTTTACAGCAGGTGAAGTTTCTCAGAGGTTTATGGACAGTATAATCAAATACCAGAGAGAACATGAATTCTTGAACATTTTTATAGTGCGGCCACGTCTTAATAAGGAGAGAAATCCCAATCCGGAACAGACATCTAAACAGACATAAAGTACTCCTAACTTACATGCTTATTTACTGTGTTCCAGCTAAGTATTATTACTGTTATCATTATGGCTAGAAATCATTATCCCCCATGGATGTATCACCTCTCATCTTTCAGTTTAGTCACACTTTTGATCATATAGAATACCTGGGGAAAGTACAGCAACAGCTAACCAAAAAGTAGTACCACAAAAACATGCTGTGATTAGTTTTCTCATGTGACTTAGTATCTGGAAAAGAGCAGGAGAAGCAGCAGGAACAAGCTGTCCATGTACAAGCAAATGTTCCTAGAGCCACCAAAACTCATGAAGAAGGAAAATTTTTGCTACAGTAACTAACAGCTGTGAGTAAACTCAATATGCTTTGATGAAAATAAATGCATAAAGTAAAACAGATAAAGGCAAAATCCAATTCTATGTTCACTAACACAGGTACAAACCCAGGGACTCTCCTGACATAGCATGGGCATAAGAAAGGAAAGAATTTCACCCATTAACTGCATCTTTTAAATCTAGCAACTGTTCTCCAAGACACGAGGTTGGTGGATAAGAGATCCAGTAAGGTAAAGGGTGCCACACAAACATTTGAGAAACAGCTTTCAGAGCTGTCTAGCCCTAGATGTTTAACATCATCTGTGTGAAAGAAGAGAGGGAAAAGAGGAAAATCACCTCCTTGTTCCAGAGAAAACGTTAGATTTTTGTACAATTATTTTAGTTTGAATGGTTGTGGAGAGCATTAAAGGAAACAAACAGAAAAAGTGTTTTCATCAGTTGTTAGTTCATGCTTGAAAAGCTCAAACACTGTTTCATTTTAATAGTTCAATCTCGGCATCTCCTCAGCGCATAATCCAGGCAATGATAACGTAGGGAAAAGAACGTGTGAGGGTACAGGTAAAGGAGAGGAGCACACAGGCACTATCGGACAGTGTTTTCCCTCCTGCTGCAGGGACACAGCAAGTTCTCATCCTGCACCTGCAGTGGAAGGTTTTTCACTAACATTGAGTGTGCTCTGGAGCACCTGCAGCGTGCCCTGCCTGGATCCCCAGCTCTGCAGCAATGCCCCAGTGACTTACTTGGTATTGTTCAATTACAGTTACGTAGCATGTACATCAGCTATCATAATTTAAAACAAACAAACAAACACAACAAAGGCCACAATATAAAATACATTTGTGCATTTATTTTGAAAAGCGGGGTTTTGTTTAGATTACAACTTCTGTTGCTGCTTTGCAGTGTGTTTTGTAAAACTCTTAGGACCTGCTCCTACCACGGGATGCGTATCCTCTGCAAAATACTGCCTGTCCTTATTGGCACCAAGGGTAAATCATAGGAGGTACTGAGCAAATCACAGAAGCAGGCCCTTATTCACTATGTCATCCTGCTGTTAAATCTTCGCTAAAATGTGAGGGGAGACCTCGAGGCTTTGCCTTTTGCCGTTTGATCTTTTCATAAAGATTATCAAGTGTGTGGATGGCAAAATGCAAATCCATGAGGGTTTGTGTTTTCTGATCCAAACATGAATTTATTTAAACAGGGAACCCCATAAGTATGTTAGAATACTAAAATACAAGAGGTCATGAAACTACAGAGGATGCTCATTTTTCAGCAATAATAAGAATATTAATACTTAGCTGGTAAACGGTAAACAAGCAAGTTAGCTGCAAAAACTATTTTAATCTCACACCTGCTTACAGAAAGTACTATATGTATACATGGCACTAATTTGCAGCTGTAATGGAAAATAAAATCTAAATTTTATTACTTGGTTCTACCTGAAGAAAAATACAACATTGCATCAGTGGATATTCTATGACTTCATGAATAACAAACAATACTGTATATATCATGAAAGATTCATGGCACACACAGATAACTTTAAAGTAGAAAACCTTGGACATCTAATAAAATGCACTTCTTGACTCTTTGGATGGGACTATATTTATAGCCAAAAGACCTCCAGATGTTTCATGAAGCCTTAACACAGACACCAGAATCTGGCTGTGTTCACATTTCCTATTCAAGCTCCTTACACCACAATGCCCATTTTATTCATATGAAAACACTATGGAGTTCTAGAGTGACCCTCTCTGTGCATCAGAAAGCTGACTGCCACTCATAGTCAGGATCTTCCTTTCCTGTAATTAATCAGAAACCACAAATCTGAGATTTCAAGCCAATTAATTACTTAAAATCTAGGCACAATTTTAAAATGCCTTGGGAATACTTACATATTTAAAGCAAGGTGTATGCTTAACCTTTGAGAAATGAAGTTCCCATCTTCCTGACAAGCACTTGTCAACAGCACTCACATACACATCAGAGGAACACACTCAGAAAGGTTTGCAGTTGCAGAAAGAGGACCTGAGCCTCACTAACTGCATTAGAAGCCACATAAAAAAATGAGAACTGCATACTCAGAAGTTATGAGAGACCACTGCAAAAAGCGAGAATTTCCTAAACTGGTTGAAACAATATACAATAAACCAAATATCTTGTTCCTATGGTGCTTCCTAAGAATAAGCTTCCTTTCAAAAGAATTTAAGTACTGGAACTGAGTAAAAATAATATATCACGCATATACTGTTTATGGTAGACTTTTCTGGTCTTTAGGAGAATACAGCCATCTGGTCTCAAACTGGTTTAACTCTGCCTTAAAAGACTTTAAGAAAAGAAAGATCAGTTTGTAAATGTATTTTTTTTGTTTGGGTTTTCTTTCTGTTGTTGTTTTGTTTTAATTTAGAAAATATCATCTACTGGTACTTCTGTGCTGATTCCTGAAAACAGCTGAAACTTCTGTGTTCATATGCTGGCATACAGGACACTGCTAAAGTCTGAGAGTGTTAGAGCTTAGTTTGCTGCCAAAGCTGGGATCAATAAAGGAGAGCTTTTCCTGTGTGCCTTACCAAACTGAGGTTTTCTTGCACAGCACAAAAAATCCCACCAGTGCCCGTAAAAGGGGGAACTGAGATCCAGGCACCGAATATTTTTTCAAAAGAGATATTGTCTCATATTGCTAATCTTCATTTTCAAAGAGAGGTAAAGGGCAAGAGGCAGCATTTGGCACGGTCTATCACAGTGTTAACCAGGGGAGAGTTAACCCTGGGGCTGGCACACCCTGGAGCTGAGTTTCCTCCCTCTTGCCTGCTCCTGCCCATTTTAGCTAAGAGCTATTTCTTTAATTGTTTACCTGCTTCCAAACAACAAGCATTTGTCTGTATTCTTGGGCCTAATAATTATAATTATAAATCAATATGCATTAATAAAATAAGTTTATAAGAGCTTAGTTGGCTTGCTATTTATGGCATCATAAAATACATGTTATGTGAACAATCCCAAGAGGCTTCTATTATCTATTCTCTGAATCATTTTATGATTATCATCTCATAATCATTTCAGAAAGAAACAGGCAAAGTACCTTTGTAAACATCTATTTAATCTCTAAATATCGTAATTAGGAATTTTCTCTCCACTGTCCCAATATGGGTAGTTAAAAATGATTTTTAAAAATCCTCTGTCCAGGTTACAGGGCACAGGATGAGACATTTTGTCTCAAACATGCATGATAATGTAGTATTAAGGACAGTAACGCAGCCAGTTTTGCATGACCTCAAGTATAAGGGCAGCTCTTACTGAACAAGAAGCATGCCTTTAGGTGTCCCCTGAATGTCTTGATGGTTGATGCTTCGACATAAGGATGATTAAGAAACCACATATCCTACCAAAATACCGCACTCTAAAACTTGGAATAAATTCCCCTTTCTCTAGCTGCAACATTTCTGAGCAGGGCTTTAGCACTCCATTATTGTGAATGTTTTTTGGCCCAAGGCAAAAAATATTGACAAAGTTCCACCTCCAAGACAGTTATTGTCTCTGTATACTTGATAGCAGCCTTCAGAAGTTCACCTGCCAGTATTAAATCCTTGGTTTGGGTGAGAGAAGTAAAAATTTGCTAGCATTCCAAGCTATTTTACTGTAGCAGCAGCTACAGCAGCAAATCAAATTGTTCTTTCAATTAAACCAGTTCAGTGCCTTAGAGAAGAAAGATCTAGCCTTCCTCTTCTCCAAAAAAACTGCAGTTTATGCCAAGTCTGAAGTTTTTACTACAACTGAGAGGCAAAGGCTCAGATATTCTTATTCTAGCAGTCAATAACCCACGTCACAAAATAAACCGCATTTCAAGCTATTTGCATATAACTGACAGCCCTTGCTAGAAGCCTGTGACATTCAGGTAGGCTGGATGCCAGAGTCTTCAAGGGGGCCATCACCAGGTTTGAACCATCTTTTTGCCAGCAGCATGCACCACTGGATTTGCTAGAAACTGGCATAATTTAGGAACATATCATAATACACTGGAACAGACAGCAAGATCTAATGATGTGTCATGATCATGATCATGATATTCAAGCAGGCCAGAAAGAGCACTTTGAGATGTACTGAAGGGCCTTGATAGGAAGTACTCAGGCCTTGTAACAGGGAATAAAGGAAAACTCATCTGTAGAAAACAAGTATCGCCAGGACTGCTCTGAAGCAAAACACCGTGATGCAAATTTAGCCCGTTCTGGATGAACAGCAAAATATGTTATTTTTCTACATCCCCTTCATAAAGAGATCTATCCAAATATGCAACAACTGCCCCATATATACAGTTTGTATTTGGGACAAGGAGTGACAGCAATGATTTACCTTGCTCTGTTTTCCTTTTGGACTGTTTTTAGTTTTTTTAACAGTTTTCACTCATTGGAAGGATCTGGGAAACAACTAAGATGACATCTGCTAACAGAATACATAACTGTTACCATACCACAGAGGGGACTTAAAGAACTATGTGGCAGGGTCCCTTTAAATGAGATGGCCACATAAGGATGGAAACCAAATGACCCCTCATGGGTAATCTATCCAGGTTAGAGAGGAGGTCATTGCAGGGACACTACAGAGAGGCATTCACCCTGCATGGGAAAGCAAAAGAATGTCAGAAACCAGAATTTCACAGGCTTTAACTTCAGAGACAGCAAACTCTTTCCCTGATGCTTTTTAAAAGAAAATTTTAAAATATCATAACATCGAGCCAGCATCTTAGTTAAACAGAACATCAAATCCTCTACTCTTCATGTAAACACTTCATTCTGCCATCATAGCAGGAGACAGGAGACAGCTCCAAATCAAGTATCTTTTATACTGACTCTACCACAAACCACTTTTTCTGCAGCTGTGCAAAAAATGTGGCCTTATATTCAGAATGAACAAATATCACCACCTGCCCAGGATCAGAACTGCACCAGATGAGTTGATGATGTCCAGGCTCTATGAGAAGCAAGCACACTCCTCAACTTTCACTCAGTTTAATAGAACTTCAGGACACTCAGTATCTCATTGGATCAGGACTTATGCTGGCATAAAAGTGTTATCCAAAACTGGATAACTAAGTGAAGAACTATCGCAGCTTTTCCCCTTTTACTGTCCCAGATTTGCTCAGTAGATAAAAATCTAAGTGTATCTTGCCTACTTTACATGAACAGTATTTTCACTGGCCAACTTTAGTACATTTCTGAAAATGTAAATGTCCCATTTCTCTTTTCTAATTAATATTTCTCCCATCTTCCTCTCCTTCACTGTTTTCTCCATCTCCTCAATTGCACACACAAACACACACAGACTCCCCCATGCCAAAGGCAGAGGAGTAAATCCAGCTTCTCTTCACTGCTTACGAGCCTGGTTTTAATTTGTGCAATAGTCCTTTTGATAACAATGCCTAGTTAAAACATCCATTAGAAGTCTGTATCAGTCGTTTAATGGAGGAAGAATCTAATAGGGTTCCATTGGAACTCCTCCATTAACTTTTAACAGAATTCTTTCTTACAGTCAGTGCTGTAAAACAGGAATATTTCACAAATTTAAGACCAGCCTCATTCTCCATGGGGTGATAGTTAGGTCACTGCTTCCCAATCTTTTTTGGGTAACTACATCAGTTCACCACTTCAGCAGCACCAATCAGTCTCTTCACAACTTATTAATTGCAGCTTGTACTCACTTGCTCTCACTAAACTCCAAATCACAAAGTACCCTGAAAATCCCTGTTGCACAGCTGGTCATAATGCATATAATAAAAAGCATAGCCACTAGTTCCTAAAAAAACATATTATGAACCATGAACAGCAAAGGAATAGGCCCACCACGGTAATTACTGATCTGTCTAATTTTTATTAAGGAACCTAAATTCTCAACCACGGTGATGAGCTGGTGTCTAAAGAAAGCTTGGCAGATCTGTCTAAAACTATGTGATATCTGTACTGGTAAATATAGCAGTTGCTAGAAGAAAGAACCACTGTATGGGCAGTATCTCCTTCCACACAGGTTTATTGAGAAAAAACAAGTGAACAGCAAAACTGAGACCACCTTCCTGTGGCCACTCTATGCTATTTCAAGATTGTCATCCTGGCAATTATATTATGCTCTTTAATAAGTAAATCTCAAAATATTTAACACAGGAGGGCAATTACTGCTAATTTCATTTTACCAATGCAAAATCTAAGGCACAGGAACAGAGTCCAGGTCTTCTGATTCCCAGCCTTCAAGAGAGATGTTGAAGGCACTGGGAATTGGCAGTGTTCCTTCAGGACAAGCTTAAAATAAGAGAATATCCTGGTTCTTGGCCAGGCTTTGAATGGTGGAAGTACAGTTTAACTCTCTAGCATGACAGATCTCCAGCTACAGAAGCATGAGGTACAGGTGCATGTGGGAAATGAGAAGGGATTTACTCGGGAGATTCCAGCCTGAACAAGCGAATCATCGTAATGGAACAGGTCAGGACCCCCGACTTCCACTGCCGGCTTCAAATCCCTCCACCCACAGAAAGCAGGGGGAAATATTGTCAAGATTATCCTCCTGTCACACTTTCAGAATTAAGAATTTCATTAATCACTGAGGAGTTCAAAGATCCTGTAAATCTGATTCTATTCGCACTTCCACTGGTTTGACACTGATGCAGCTGTGAATCCATTCGCTGCAAATGAGGTACCCCAAATTGCATATGCATAACTTGAGAGGACTCGAGTTTGTAAATGTTACCATTTTCTGGCAGTTTCAAGCAAACTTGAGCAGGAGCCCTGAAATCAACCTGGCTTGTGTGGCAGAGCCTCTTCAAAAGAAAATAAGAATGAAGGCTTTTTTTTTTCCCCATTACATCCTGAACAAGCTTTAAAAAAAATTTAAAAATAAAAATGCAATAAAATGTCCATAAGATACATGTGGTTGTAAACACACCTTCCTCAAGGAGTAGAATCATTCAGCTTTTGGTCTTGTGCTTCATGATACACTGAGCCAAGCAGATGTTTTACTACCACCCTACACAATTTTACTCACAAGTTTGTTTATACATAAATAGACACACACACTCACAAGCTTTTCTCAGGCTAGATAATATGCCCCAGTAGCGCAGATATGGAAAAAGATGAAAGAACAGAGCTCTCTTTCTTCACCACTTTTATTATTTGAGAAAAAGACAACAAGGAGATGTTCTGGGAACATAGTTTTCTGTTGTTTCATCCACCTGTTCATAATGGCCAACACTACTGAAGAAACTAAAATTACACCTAGGAAAAGCCAATGAAAACAGGAAAATGGGACACCAAGGTACAGACTTTCTAATGAAAAGAACAAGGGTCTCACCAAAATATATTATCAAGAAAGAATCCATTTTGTACATCTGAAATCACGTAAGCTTCACCTAAGCTTTTGGATAACTTTTTTCAGATATCTCAAGAAGGGCATAACCACTGGAAAATGCAATCACCACTTGAATAGAACAGTAGAGGTTGTTTTCTCACATAGGAAACTTATGACAAGAACATATCACAGGAAGAAGTTAAAGAAATCTGAATTTAGCTCTTCAGTCTTAGCTTACATCAGGATCACACTATGAATTCCTTCCAACTCATGTTCCACAATGCAGCTACACTTGTATCTGCCCTTCCTTCCATAGCTTACTACCCATTACTGCATCTGTGAAACTGTACATCATGATTGTACATCTCAGCATCTCACTCGGAGTGGCAGAAAGAGTAGCAAAGTAGCAGATCCCTGGTGCTACTCAGTCAAGAGCTTAGAGAGAAAGGTCAGTTTAGAGAAAGTTCAAGTCATCTTGTTTTCAAAAGGAAAAAAATTTCCTTGAGACAATTTTGGGAAGTAGGGAAACTTAGCAATAGGTTTATCCTCAGTGGTTTAGCGTGCTAGGCAAAGATGAAGGCTGATAAGACGAACTCCTGGTGCAAGAGACATCTAAAACTACTTCAATGCCAGCATGCCTGGCAAAGACTATGTCTCTATCTACAGAACAGCAAGTTTCTAAAGGAAATGCATCACTTCAGAACGTTTCACTGCACGCCTGTACAGCAGCCACACCAGTGCTCAGGCACAAAGCACTTCCAAGGAACTGCATTCAGTTTGTGAAAAGAGGGGTAGCTGAAGCTCTGCTCATTTCTACGAAGGAGTCTGGCTGCACCTGGCGTAGGCTGTCAGGGAAAGCAGATTCACACTACAAAGCTGAGACTTTGTGCAGAAGCAGCTGAGGAGTGGAGGACGTGTCTGTCTGATGGTAGGAGAGGTAATCCCCACCACCGTGGGAGTGGTGGCCTTCAGCAGAAGGGCTGCAGCAAAACAGTGCTGGTAGTAACAGATTTTCACAGTTATGCTCGCTGCATCTTTGGTCTCAGCAAACGTACCACAGCACTGACAGCACCATAAACTCACAGGGCTTTGGCAAGATGCATATAAAATACAAACATGCAACAATCAATCAAAGGCATAGAAAGACGGAAATGGGAAGGGTGGCACTGCACTGGGGAAGAGGATTAAAGAGACTATACATTTTGCTGAATTTTCTCTAAAGCTGCTACACGTAGTATTCTCTAGTCTAGAAACCCTCTCTAGGAGGAGTTAAAAGAAGAAATCAGATTATTTTCTAAAGTGCAAAGCATTGCAGGAATACTTCTGGCTCAGCCCTGTTTCACGGCAATGTTTTATTGCTGTGTGCTCTTTTCATACACAAAATACAGTACAAAGCGATAAACCTTGAAAGATGTATCTGGTCTAAGCAAAAGTGAGTTGGAAGTAGAGCACATGAAGGAAAGCATTCCACATGTAAACCGAACAGTTAATCTGTGGAACCGGGCTGTTCACCTGAGGAAGTGATCAGGATCTACCAAAAATTGGGAACCTCCTAAAAGCAGATGCTGCTGATTACTTAAGGGAAAAGAAGGAAAAAAGATTAATGATAAAAATTCACCTCTGCCCCTGACAGACAATGGGTTAGATGACGTGTTTATTTGACAAGCCAACTAAGTCTTTACTCCATTTACCTGATTCCTAGTGAAGCAAATTGAAAGTTCAAATGAAGTACTCTTTCAGTATGACATCACTTAGCAAAATACAATGTAAGTCATATACAACATACTGCCTGTAACAGAATCCATACAAGGAATAATCTTTACAAGAAAGGATGAGAAAAAACCAGCTTATTGTGAGCTATCAGTGTAAGTTAGCTGGAAGCTGCCTAGTCTAGAGAGATAGGTGTGATTTAGTGAGGGACAGAGCACTAAAGAAAGTGTCATGGGTTGTGGAGCATATTCCTAGCCCTGCAAAGTTTGCTACAAGACATCATCTTTATTGTGTCTCCTCTTATGTTTTACTCCATATTAGGCTTCTTCATCATGACTGTATAATTTGGGGGTAGAGTCTGTGCTCAATGATTCTACACAGAATCTAACTGAACAGGCTCTCATCTTGACTCAGAGTTACTAGACAACAAAATGTTTCTCAAATGAAAAAATTACAAAAGCAATTTTACAAATATATAAATATAACTTATACACGAAACCAAAGACTGTTTAGAAATCTAGCTAACAAGAAAATCCAGGATTTAGATATCCACGTGATCTGCTACCTTTAATTCAAATAAACCAGGCAAAACCATCCAAGTGTATCTGATGCTCCATTTGTCTTGAATACAAAGCCATTCCCACCACATTACTCAATCACATTCTTATCACTTGAGCATTAACTTTATTCTAAGATTCCATTTCAGTACAAGGAAATGTAGCAGACACCACCAGGGCTGCCAGAGATACATGAGCATAAGGCTAATTTTAGAAATTTGTTTAAATTTCTTTTTCTTTTTTTTTTCTTTCTTCATAGGAATGCATCAGTAAAGGAAACCCACCAGCTCTGGAGAGCACCAAAATTCAGAAGAACAGGTGAATAAAAAATTCTTCATGTTACACAGAATACAACCACCCTGTAATTACAGAGGCCGAGGAATCAAAAAAAGACAGTCTATTGGATATACCTCAACTACAAAAACACCTGTGCTAATTACATCACTGACACAAGTTAAGTGCACATAATCAGACGACAAAGTGTTAACAGTCAGTGAGTTGCCATGTAATTACCGTTGCATCCAATGGAGTTACCCAGTACTCTATGTACTGCTTTGTTCCTGTTATTATGTGGTAACTATCAAATTACCATGTGTCATCACTGTAACATTAGGTTGATCCACTATGGAAATTCATTCTGCTCAACAGCAGTCTAAATTCTTCATTTTGTCCCTCTGGTGATGTGGACAGGTGGATTACATACTGAGCTATACTAAAGGTTAAAGGACCAGGTTAGGCACTTCATAGATTAAACCTGATCAAACAGTCTGATTCTGCCACCTTTTCCCACTATGAGTTTCATTACTCTACTGCAGATGGGATAATACTTGACAAGGTACTACTATCTGTCCCAAAGTGATCATTTTCTCCTTAAATTTCCTGTAAAACCTACATCAGCTTTCCCTCTCTACAGCTATAGTAGTTACTATCTTAAAAAAAAATAGAGTAGAAAAGCAGGTTTTGCTTGCTGTAAATGGAAGGGAGTCAAAGATGTCAGGAGATCCATTTAGGACTTACACTGTTACTAATCTATTTTACTGAGAAGACATACGGAAGGTAACACTATGATGAGAAGAAAGTGCATTAGGGTTTTTTTTAAAAAGGGACAAACAGAAATAGATACATCATGATATGCTTTGGTTCACACATTTTCTGCATCTATATTTCTGTGGAGAACAAAATTAAGTGTTAGGAGCATTTTAAAATAACATTAGGAACACACACACAAGTCTTGGAAAGAGCCCAAGTGAGGGAGCAAAGCTGCAAGTGTAGCTCTCAACCTGGGAACCTCCCACACTACAACAAACTCATTAGCAACTGCTAACAAGCCACCTGGTGTGAGCTACATGATAAGTGAAAATACGATGGTGAGGATTTTATGAAAATGGTTATCACCCATCAGTGCATCCACTACAAGAAGTATTTTGCACGTATCTTTTACATTAACACTTGGAAGGTGCTCAGATGTTATATGCGAACGGCAGCCCACGCAAGAGCCCGCACAGATGACACAGTGGTTTCAAGGGCACGGGATTGTTCACTATTAGCTTCAGTGACATCTAAATAGGTGCACGGCCAAATTCATACACAAATGAAAGTCAAAGACGTTAAGGGGACAAAGACAATTGGGTAATTATGTAAATAAAATTTGAAATATTAGATTTATCAAAATGAGGAGAGAGTCTTTTCGTACCATGATTAGTTAGCACACAGCAGAATCCCTGAGAAGACAAGACAATTACAGTTTCACACAGGTTGGCAGAGTAAGATATACTATCTGGGGAAAGTAAGATTTATTGACAACTACCATGTGTCATCTTCTCCAGGACTGGCCTCAGGTTTGAAAGTGTGTCTGAATTAACCTAGAAGTACAACACACCTTTTTTTTAACTTCTGAAGAAACGCCGGAGGTCTCAGAAACACCCATGGTAACAAATATTTTCTGTGCAGAGCACTTCCACCTCAACAGCTGCAGCTCATGGTTGAGTTCTTTGAAACAGTTCATCGATAGGTAAAGGTAGTCCTCTGGCTACATCTGGTGAAAAATGGCTTGAAGGCAGCTTTTTCCCAAAAATGACTCACTTCCCCTTTGCCCTTCTGCATTTCTGACCATTGCTGTATCTCTGTCAACCTGCCAGCAGCTCTGTGGCTCAAGACTACAGCACTGGAGACACATGCAGTTTTCAGGTATCAGGGTCTAGCAGCAAGTTAGCAACTGTAGGTTTATTGACACATTGTTGTCTCTTCAACAATTTACCTCCAACCTTCTTCTACATCTTCTAGAATCTCTTGCAGAATCCAGCTCCCCTTATGTATCAGTCCTTCCAAAGTTGTTTAATAGGGAGTGGTGGTCAATGGAGCCAAATGACAATTAGAAGAACTCCTTGGAAGCAATTTCAACACAAGACCAGAAGCAAGGAATAGAAACAGGTTCATGTCCTCGTATTACATCTAGGTTGTTCTTACACTGTCAAATATAGTGCCTCCAAATCACAAGTGATATTGCTCTGTTTATAGTAACAAACAAGGTGGGACGATGTACACGTAATTCAGGAGGTTTCACCACTCTGCCCTCTAGCCCCACTCTGAGGGGACAGAGTAAAACAGGAACAGCTTCCTAGCCTTGTTTACACTACATCTTGCACCACTTACTACCCTAGCAGGGAGACATGCATCTAATCATCTGAACAGTAGCCTTTGACTACAGTTTTGCTGCTCAAGATCTACTCTTGACTCTTAACATGCCAACAAGATTGAGTTTAAAAAGATCTGTATTACTCAAATTGACATCACACCTGAGAAACTGCACTGATAAAAACCATTTCTGTATAAAGAACTTCTACGTGTGAGCTCAAATATATCTGTATTGCCATGACCAGCATCTCCAGCACTGGGATCTTCCCAAACATTGTCTTAAATAGAAGCTTTGGAGCCAATGCTACCTGTGATACTCATGGAAAGTAATGAACCAAGTTATGGGAGAGGGAGAACGAGGACTTTGTCTCTTTAATTTTGCATGCATGATAATGTTTTTAACCACTAAGGTCATACCTGCATGTGATGACTGACAACTTTTCAGCTTGATTCAAAGCAAACAGCTGTTGGTTTGATTGCCTAGCAACTAAAAGTTGATGGATGACCCTTAAGATGGATAACTACCATAAATCACCTCATTCAGACTCTCAGGGAAAAAAAATTAAAAAACAATGGTTTTCATGACATTTGCTGCACTCCGTAATGTGCCATGATAAATTTGGCTGCCTTATGGATGCACAGTTGTGGCTGCTGAAATTAGACACTTTTGTTTTCTGCATTCTGCAGTTCTTGTAGCCCCCTCTGTAAGGTGTGTTCATATTAATATACTCCACTGTCAGAAGAAAGCAGAATACCAGAAGCTACTGTCAGTCAACACAAGGCAGGGAGAATCTGTATTGAATCTCTGCATCACCAAACAGCTTTTAATCAGGAAACAGCAGTCTTATATCATAGCTATGGCACTGGGCTACATGCATTAATAATGGTTACAATATATTTAGTGTAATGACTTGACCTCGGTCAACATTATTGATGCTGTGATTAATATGAATTTGATAAACTGCTTCCTCTTTGAAGACATTTTGTATGTTTCTCAAGCAAGAGAAAAATACTTTTTTATGTATAAGTAAATATAGCAGGCCTACACAGAGGCATTCTGATCTCAGCTGCACAGGTGTAAAAATAGATTTCTCAGGATATATACTAGTGTCCTTGAAATTGAAATCTAGACCACGAGAAAGGGAGAAAAAAAGAAGCCCAAACTCATTTTCATCTCATTAATAGAAGAAAAAAAATATCCCAAACCCCCAAACCGTGATTCTGAATGGAAGGCCATATTCCTCTCAGAGAGTGTTCAGACAGAAAGGGAAATTCCCTTTTATTGTTCTAGATAATAGGATTTCTCTGTTTGTTATGTACAGAATACATATGCATTCAAAAACAGATGTTCATAATTGTTTCCATTGTTGGGATTTTTTTTTAAACTCTTGAGCTTGACTATTCATATGAAAACTCTCGTTCTGAATTTGGTTTATGACAGCAAAATGATTTCTGGTTTTGTTCAAAAAAACCCAAAAAACCAAAAAATGAGATAGTTTGGTACAAGTTTTAGCATGTCCTTGTGGAAGTGCTGTCTTAAATGCTAGGATGTGAGGAGGTCACCAGGGACAAGGGTGGTAAGATCCACCTTCCTCTTAGTAGATACATGTCAGCCCACATGAATAAACTGCTGTCCAAGGCAATTTCTTTGTATGATACAGTAACTCCTAAACTGCCATACATGACCCACTGAAGGGGAGCAGGTCAAGAGGGTTCCAAGCTATGATCAGAGGCATGGAAAAGGACTCCAAAAACTACATCAGTGGGAAATGAAAGGTATCAGTGGAAATCAGAAAACTGGAAATCAGGTAGAAATGGAAGATAAGCAACTTCACCTGGGAAGCAGGTGGTACCTGAACAAAGTAATTGGGAAAATGATGCTAAGGGAAGAAAGCTTCAAGGTGGGACTGAGCTGGCAGAACATGTGGGTGAAGCATGCTCGACACCTGCTTGCCCTGTATCTAGTCCTATGCTACCAGTTTCAAGAACTTCCCCCTTTACTGAAGTCAGTTGAGCATTTTCTGAATTCAAGTTAATTCATTTCTAAAAAGTCAGAAGTCATATTCCAAAATGTGAAACATTCTAATAAATTCATGAAACACGCTGGCATGCTGGTGGTACTAGATTAGAAATAACACTTAGCTGAGCCATGCTTTCAGATTTTCAGTAGGTTGTACACAGTTTTCTAGAACATATATTCTGAAAATACAAGGTAGGTTTTCACCTGCAAGATCCCGACCTACATTTCTTAATTTTACATAAAAGCGGAATGTAAGCACAGTATGCATGAAGCTGTTGAGATCTGCTGCATTTCTCAGCAACCAAGAAAGTTGATGCTCCACCAGGTACATGCACTATTTACTAGATGTTCCACTTCTGTAAGAGACCTCAAGCAGTAAGCAAATATGTAGCTTAGATGCTCTTTGTCTCTCCCAGAAGAGATGCACATGGCAATGTAACAATCCTAGTTGTAATGTAATTTATTTGGAGCTTCTGAAATTTCAGATCACAGCACTCTATAATCAATATTCTGCATTATACAGCCACAGTACCCCTTCAACTGAGAACCTAACTAGTGTAATTCATACAAACAAGAGTCTCAAGTGCACCTAGATATGTTTAGCATAAAAGCACTTATATACATATAACATTCAGACACAATCTCTATTTATTGTCTCAGCTTTAAGTCTCAGATGCCTCCGTGAAGGACCCGCTAAAGAGGACAAGACGGCATGCTGGCCCTTTAAAACTGAAATGCTTGTTTCCTTTCTGTAAGAAAAGTAAATCATGCTATAGTGAGTGGAGCTTTGAAAAAGCATCCATCCATTAAAGTTCATGGATCCTCGTTTCCAGATTGTCCCTCCCCTGGCTGTGTCTCAAGTTACAGCCTTGTACAATCCAAGTCTAAATAATATTCACTATGATAAATGACACCATAACTCCGATATCCACAATCAATCTTTGCTTTAAAGATACATCCATCTTCAATAATGTTGATGGGGATTCTGTAAAATGGGAAACGTGACTGTTTTCCCGACCTCCTAACAGTGGGGGAAGGAAGCTCTGAGTGATGGCTGTCAGCCCACATCTGGCTGCAAAAATAAATTAGCCTTATGTAGACAAATGAAAGGACCAGCCCTGACTAGAAAACAGCCACTCCTGAGCAATGGCTAATTTATAGGACTCCTTTCTGGAAAGTTCCTAGCTGAGGCTACAGTCTCCTTAGCTATCTCTTTAAATGATATCTGATGCTGTAAATAACTTCAGTGTGGTAGGAACTATGCAAAGTACAAAGAGTGATTTGGTGGGGGAAGGGGAGGAGACAATAACTTTCTCACATTCTTTGTACACGATCAAGATGTAAAATTCAGCCATTTAAGACACCCTCGCACGCGCACACACATGCAAACAAAAGTTTTGTTTCAGCAAAAATGTTGCATTTTGAAAATATGCTCTTCTCCATTTGACAGAAGATTATTTTCTACTATAACTCCTTTGTCATGTCCTGGGCTGCAGGACTGAGGCACCTACATTACAGAAATTAAAGTATTTAGTGCAAGCGACACCTTGAGGTTTGGGGATTATTTTTTTCCTTCTAAAAGCGATCAACTTCTCTTTCTCCTCACCTTTTCCCCTCTAGCTGATAGACAAGTTTCAGGAGCATGGTGAGTGCTGCCAGGTCAGCTGCTCTATGCAGGTGCTAAGCAGCTCGGACGTTATGAAGTGGCACACAGAGAAACTACCTCCTGTCCTTATTCCAGCACATGGCTTCCCAATAACGCAAAGGAGAATTTAAATGGGAAGGTGGAAGAAGACTCCCTCTCCACCTCACTCGCTGCCTTACAAGAGGCACAAATCGCTACCTGTGCACAGGACAGTGGCTACCCTTTTTTCATGACTGAAATGCTTTATTACCTTATTCTTTATGTCTTTGACCTTGTCCTGCCATAGAAAAACGTAGGACTTTAATTCTTACAGAGTACAATATATGGATTTGAAAAAAAAAGAAAAAAAAGCAGTCCTTTCCAGGAGTGGTGGGGAAAGGGATGAGGAGCAGGCCGGTGCCCGCCGTTTCCACACGCCGGCCAGCATGGCACCGGGGTATGGCGGCTCCCGGGGGAGGTCCAGGCTGGGGAGGGCTGGCGGCAGTGGTGGCAGCAGCGAGGGTTAATTCTGTGAAGGTTGAAGGACTTACAGTAATGCTGCGAAGACAGAAACATCACAGGCTTTCCTGGCAAGAGGCTCGCAGAGGGTAGGAGGGGACTGCGAAATGAACTCTCTCAGGCTTTGTCGTGTGCGTTTCCCAAGGCCCGGCCTGGCCTCTTTGATAAATGACACATGTCATTCTGTCAGGGGCTGACACTGCAGCTGGGAGGGCCGGTGATGTATGGCTTCGCTGAAAAGGAAATCAACTTTTTGGCACCAAGTAAGACTGTGCCCTCTGTAAGGATTTTGTTTCTCAAAAAGTGAAAGATAGACTTAGGATTTTTTTTTTAAAAAAAAAAAAAAAAAAAGTTGAAAAACAGATTGAACGACAGCTTACACTTAACATAAATTAACTCAGTAATGGTGAAATGTGCTAGCCTGTGATAAATAAAAGCTACATTAGTCAATTATTAATCACACTCCAACTTGTAGCCAAAACCCATGACTTAAATCTGAGGCCTGAGCTGCCTTACAAACAGATAAGACAGTGTTTGATAGATGTCTTGCATAGTGTAATCAGGAAGGAATCAAAGGCTTAGTGGTTTAACCAGGGGGGGTGTGGAAGGTTCTGGAAACTGAGACTGGGTAAAGTGGATAACTGGATTGAAAGCGCCCTTTCACTGGGGATACAGTATATCTTTTGACTGCTTAAAAAGAGAGAGAGAGAGAGAGAAGGGGGAGAGAGACATATCTGAATTTGGTTTAATCTTTTTTTTATATACAGGAATGTCTCAAAACTGTATTTCCCTCCCCCACCTCCCACCACCACCACTGTGTTAAATCATTTAAATCTGATCACTATTAAATGGATTCTCACCGAGACATCAAGTGTTTCAAATATGATCGTTTTGCACGGATTACAATTTAAGCATTTTATTTAATCGAATGAACTCGCATCAGGCTGCAACACATTCATGCAGATACAAGCTGTAGAGAAAAAGCACAAAGCTGCATAAACTAAAGGATTCCTATTCAACCAGTCTGTAAAGACAAAATAAAGGATTTCAGATGCAAAGAAAAAAAATAAACATCTAAAAACATGGGGGGGTGGGAAGGGAAGGGATGCAGTATCTCAAAACTAGCATTATGCCTATGAGAAAGGCTGAACTTGCCCATCACGTTGATGACATGCAATCACAGAATAGCTCTGGTTTTTTTGTTTATCCTCTATCTGCAGAGCAACTTGATGGACACTGAACCCAAAGGTGACTTTCATCCCCCTGACCAGAGAGAGATCTAGCACCACGTAGCACTAAAATAGCACTCCTACATGTTCAGGTGACCTAGAACACCAGTGTAGGCTTTCTGGAGGCCCTCAACCCAGTGGTGACAGGATTTGAGCTTCACCATCTTCCTCCCTGTGTGGCTGCTCTCATGCCTCCTCCTCTCTATCCAGAACTGTGTGTAACTCAAAATAAAAGATTTCATCTGATACACAGAGCCTTGAACAGGAGTATTTCTTGGATGAATAGTAGCCTCAGGTCCTGATCTAGCAATGGGCTGTACACAGGCGCACCCCTGTGACTGCATGAAGCCAGTTGGTGGTTTGGGGTCTTTGTGCCAGGTAAGTTGCCTTCTAGCATCGGTTGTGTTTTCACCAGCAATTAGTAGAGAGCATCACTGGGTTGGGGCCGGGGGGGGGTGTCACAAAAGCGGCACTATAGCCCCTTCCTGATTCAGGCCTTAATGAGCACTGCTGTCACCTGGAACCCTGTCTAAATGTTTGCTTCTCAACCAGAAATTTCCATATGCTTTACATCATTTCTAGCAGCACACCAACCACACTGGTTCACTGGTGACTTGTTTGACTCCCCCGAAGCCTCAGACACGATGTGTAATCGCGGTATCGCACAACTGACTTGAGTTTTTAACCAGGACACAAAAAGGATGCCAATCCTAACCAAGAAAGTAAGCATTCACATCATCAACCATGAAGGACTTTATCAGACAATCTTCCTAGCCACAAAAACACTGCAGAAAAAAAACCTCTGACCTTTAAAAAAAGTGATTTACCTTTTTTCCTCTTCCCCTCAGTAGTACTTTAAACTACAAAATGCAGAAACTTTTAAATGTTTCTACATGGGACAGGGTCCTACTGTGCTCGGTGCTGCACAGACACGCCAGGAAACAAATGAGCTTTTAATGTTAATCAAGTGAAACTGCATTCTTCAGTTTACACAGGCTGTACATGCTTGGCTTTTTTAACAATATGAAGGTGAAAATAAAAGGAAATCATCTGTAACTGTAAAAAATACAACACCAGTTATAGACAATGTTCAGTCTCTATACATTCTTATGTATGCAATATATGCACGCACATTTAACCACATATATTCCCTTGCTTTCCATCCTGCCGTCAGGATTTTACATTATAAAGTAATGTGCTACTGTTAAGCAAAATATTTCTTTACATGGTGGTGCAGACTTTCCAGTAGATCCAAAAAGGGATCCAGTTTACCTTGGTTTTTAGAAGGAAACTAACAGTTTTACTCAAGTAAAATCTCAGATCATCTCAACCAGCTGAAAATGACAGCAGTTGTATAGATCACAGCAGCTATATACCCACTCACCAACTTCAAGGTGGTGCAGAGTGCTTAATTGAGGAATTTAAAAACGACGACTGAAAAAAGGCACAAATTTCAAAGGAAATGAAATAGGGAGACCCTTTGAAACCCAAACTTTACTGACAGCCCCTACAGATAGTACAGCTATTTTCTGAATAGATGTGAAATTTGACTATGGAAAGAAAGATAAGGAGCAAGGGAACAGTGTGTATTTAAAAACACGTGCACACCGTCTGGTGTTTTAAACTTTTGCCTTCCTATTGCTAAAGTATCATTTTTTTAAGTCCATAAAATTTCAGATAGTGTGCAAAATGTTTATATATTACCAAGGTCTCCCTTTAAAAGGTTTATACTTTTACTTTATGACCTGTCCTTGATTTGACACTTCCGCTCATCAGAAAGGGATTTATAAAATAATCCTGAAGGTGAGGAACAGACATCTGTCAGGGACTGGCTGAGTTTCACTTTGCGAAATTTAAGAAGGGAGAGAAATCCTGTTAAGCTCTCTTTAGTCACCAATAGACATCAAAGGTAATAATTAAAGCAGACAGACGTCATAAAAATAAATTTATGTAGTTCTTTATAATGCACAAGCACTCTAGTGTGGAAAACATCTATTAGAGTGAAAGAAAATACAACATTCCAAATGAGCAAAAATCTGTTTAGTTTGAGTTTTTTTGCCTACTTGAGTAACATTTCAAAAAAAAAAAATACAAGTTTAAACTAAAGTCTTTCAAAACCTTTGCCATCTGTGGGTACATGAACTATGGATGACCCCGAATGATTTGCACTCTGCTCAGAATCCCTTAGAAAGCACGGGAAAAAGTATCATTAAGAATGACTGATGACTGCCAGTCATGGTTGACCTCACCCAAGCTTTGGTCTCTGCCTCAGTAATAAGCTGTCCTTTATTAGCACCAACACTCCATAAAAGGGGTGTGTTTAGTCACAGGATAGTGGCCTTCTAATGCTCATTGCTTCTCCCTGAAAGATTGATTAGTGCTCATTTTTACTGCCTTCACAGTATATACAGTGACAGTGCTGCAGAGTGTCAGGGCCTGCAATATTGATGATAAGTACAACTACAAACTAGAGGTTTGGAAACGGCAGAGGACTGGGAGTTCACTCATCTTTTCAACTGAAAAACACTACCAAAACAAAAAGGGCAAAACACAAGCTTACACATGAGCTACTGATATTCTGGTGAAGATAAACTGAAGCTAGGGAATTCCCTCTCCCTGAATAAAGGCAATTTAAAATACAAAACTTAAGAGGAAAGGTTGCTTTTTTAAATTTTATTTTGAAAATGCACAGGCATTTTTCCTTTCACCTACCAGATGTTAAGGCAAAAAAAAAAGCTTACCCTGAAATACCATTCTGGTGTTTATTTTTTATTTCAGAAATGCTCTTAAGTAGTGACTTACAGGGTAGGAAAAAAAAAATAAATCTTTTGTAAGCACAGAGAGTGAATGTTCCTGATTTGGAAGCTATTGCAGTGTCCCTCTGCAGCAGCAGGTGCCTCTTTGAGGGTAAAAAGGAAAGGAAACATGAAGAAAACATGTTGGCCATGCATCGTCTTCTGCACAAATCTGCCTGCATTAACGTGACTCCTCTGCAGCTTTTACTCTTACATTTGAAGTCAGTGGTATCTGTGCAAATTCCTTCAGTGAAATTAAGATCTGGAGTATCAGCTGGCACCACCGGAGAAAAAGAAACTGTATGGTAGAATCATGTCATGTAGCCTGCAATTGCATGAAGTGCAAAGCATATTTAAAATTGAGCAAGACCCAGATGTGATCCTTGCAGAGCATCAGCACTACAGTGATGAAAGAGCAGGTAAGGATTCATGAACTTTTTCATATTAAGAAATTCCAACCTGAACACATTATTTGGAAGAGCCATGCCTTGACTTGATTTGATTTTAAAAGTAGAACGGAATTGAAAACAGTCTTTAAAACTGGTGTTTTAACCGGAGACTTTATAGCATACGAGGCCAGCTCGAAGTTATACTGTAGTAGTTTGATATGGAACAACTTGTCCATATGGCTTTTCTTGGGAACGAGTCATTTCACATGTTACAGCAAGATACAGCTGAAAAAAGGCATGTTTCACTGTTACTTTTATATAGCTGGGAACACGAGCACAGCAACCTCATACCAAAAAGTATTACAGCAAGAGTTTACTGCATTAATAATAGGATGCCCTACTGCTGTGACACATTCTGTACTTTGAAATAAATATTAGTCACAATAGTTAGGTTTTAAATTCATATACTTTAAAGCTGAGCTGTAACTGTGACACTTGCAATAGTGATGATTCGTCAATAAGGCCTATTAACTGTTTCGCAAAAAGCTCCTTCTTTTATTCAGTCTGTTGCACTACCTTAACAATATCTAGCTATAAATCATTTAAAGACATTCTGACTTTAAAAAAAAAAAAAAAAGAACCCACAAACAAAACCAAAACACAAACACCAGCACTTGAAAACTGGATGTTGGAAATTCCCATTCATATTTTTGCATTGAATTATCATCTTTTCATTTCAGCACACAGAGGTTACTTGCAAATAATAATCATTACTTTTTCAATTTTAAAATAGTAATTAAAAAAATCCTGTTACATGCCTACATTTTGTGAGACATCATGGCCCAAGTACTGTGCCATGAAGGTCAATGGCATACTCCTTTATATACCTCTTTGGGGCTTTGGATCAGGCCCAGTGTGGAAAGCATCCATTCTTTTCATTCACTACATTTACCTTTCACTTTATATATTCAAATAACAATGGTTGGGGAAAGAAAGGAAAAAAAAGTTGAATATGAAATCAATATTTTAAAATCAGGAACATTTGGATTTAAAAAAATTATTTAAAACTGGGTCTTATGTAGAAAAGCAAAAATATTACTACTATAATCTAGACATTCACACAGTTCCTGATTCCTTAGTTGGTTAAAACTGGCCCTGCTGTACAGAGAAAAACGGAGACAATGATAAGCAGCACTGTGACTATTAGCTTAGAGGGATTCTACTTGGCTATTTTCCTGCAGCATGCACTGCAATCACAATAATAAAGAAATCCTGTATTCCACCCTAATTCACCGAGAAATAGAAATGCTGGAAATCTCAAATAATTAAGTCAATTCTAGGTTTTTCAGAATGGAAAGGAAGCTTCTTTTTCATATTAGCTTTGAATTTCACAGAGATACAATAGCCATGGAAGAAAAAAAAATGTCCATCAACTAAAATAAACTGCTTAGTGGTGCAGCAATGTGGTGAACAAACAAGAGTAAACCAAGAAATGAGAGAGAAATAAAAATAAAAATAAATTAAAGGTTAAATATGCAGTTTGGGTAATAGGCCTGCTCCAAGAAATACAAAGGGGGAGGACCTAAGTTATAGCCCGATCATTATTATTTTTTTCTTAATCTTGCATCTGTGAAAATACCGAATCTCTGATGGTTAAATGGAGCTCAGTGTAAGCTGTTGGTTAGCAAGTACACTAAACTAGGAATTCAGCCTAGGTACTGCATTCCCACAAAGAGAAAGATTCCCAAGCAGGTGCTCTACTGATAGAGCCCTAAACCGATGACTGAACTCAGAACTGGACTAAAATGCTGCATGCACATCTGAAGGGTGATAATTAGAAGCCTTGTTTCCATTATTGACTAGTTTTAATTCATAACACGAAATTAATATAATCAATCCACAACATGAAAACGCATATATAAAGGGAGGGTGCAGTCAGAATGCACACCTTGCACATCACACGCATCATAGAAAATGGCACACAAAATCCAAAGTATTGGTGGTGGTTGAAAGGTGAATTTTCCATCACTGAAATCTGCCATCTCCAGTTCAAATATCTTGTCTACATGGATAAGGATCAGCTGACAAGCACATATCTGAATGTTCAAATAAGAAATTAGCATTGTCATATACCAGCAAGCTGTTTTTCAGAATTCTTCAAAATTAATCTGTTGTCACTTTTAAGCCCAACTGCTGCTACGATAAAAAATTCCTTAAAATTAAACACCAGTTATTTAAATGACTGAACAAGACAACTGTCCAGATTTAGTCTTCCAAGAATATTCCCACACTTGCAGTATATTTGGTATACCCAAAAGGATAACATTTCCCTACAAAGGCCCAGTATTGAACAATTCTGTGTATACACTTATACTGTCTACAATGCTTTGATTCTTCTTAGCATTGGTCCTTTAGTTACAAATATTTTTATAGCCTTAACATAAAGAAATGCCCTAATGTTCCCATTAACAAATGTTGTAGGTCCCTTAAGGATACAGGAAATATTTTTTAGGAGAATACAACAAGAGGGATACCAAGAATGAATTTGGCTAGTGCCTTTTTTTGTTTAATTCTTAAACTATATTAGAAATCAAAGACTGTGCGAATGACTACAATTATTCTACTGCAAGAAAAGGCCCTGAACTACTTAAAGATTTAACCTTTACTTCCACCTAACTGATGCCATAACAATAGTGCTTAGTATGTCTCAAGGACAAATGATCATTCGAAGCTGTATACAATCCAAGACGTGTTATCGCTCCAGCAAACTGTTGTCCTAAAAATTATATTCATTGCTTTTCAAAATGTTATCAACTTAATAAATAAATACCTTTCAGGGTGAAAAATGTGGCAGCACTTTATTTTGTTTGTAAGGGCATTCTTTATCAACAGTATTGATAAAAGCAAAACAAAACCAAAAATTACCTATTTCTACTCTTCCTAGCTATACCTTTATAGTCTGTATATCCAATATCCTGACTCAGATTTAAAATTCATACACTTGCATCTTTTATACTTAACTCTTTTATTCACTGCAGCTTTATTAGTGATTACTAATATAAAAGTGGAGTTGAGTGATACAGCGTAAAATCCTAAAAACTGTGTATCTACGTATTATGCTATCTCCATATAAGAAGACATGCCAGTACACTATACTGCATAAAAACACCTTTAGCAATATTATGTAGTTGTTATCAATACAGAAGTGCTATTTCACTTCTGTGTTTGTATAGCACAGTGCTACATGGCTGAAAATGGAAGGAATTCCTGTATCCAAAATGCTGCTCCAGTGTTAGCAGCAGTGACTGGATTCAAAAGTGTCAACTTCTTGCTGGTTTAATGAACATGCACAGTACGATAGCTAAATTCCTCTTTCCCAGGAAACTTCCCATAAAATTCCTTCAGTTCTTTAGAAGATGTGACCTGAAACCACTGTGCCTGTAACACATTGTGCATACTTTCCAAGAGCATTTCAAGAAAAGAAAGTGAGGGGGAGGAAAAGAAAAAAAAAAAA
>VYZX01009774.1:0-7500 GCA_013401335.1 Brachypteracias leptosomus | reverse complement strand
GCGGAGAGGATGGAGGCTGACAGGCTCGGCGTGACACACCTCAGGAACTACGCCGATCCCTCCAGCTCCCGCGTACAAAGAAGTACAAACTACANGGAGGGAAGGAGGGAGGGGGAGGAAGGAGAAAAGAAAGCGGATTCAACTTCTAATTCCGCCTAGGAAGAGCGAGAGGGAGGGTGGGGAGGAATGGGAGAGAGGGAGAGGAGGAGGAAGGAGGAGGGGGGGGGAGGAAGGAGAAAAAGTTTGGTCGGATTCTCCTCTCGCCCGGTCCGGGTCCCCCCCCCGGGTCAGCTCCCGGCGCGGCGAGCGGGGGGCGCGGGGCGGGGGGGAAGGTGGGGTGTGGGATGAGGCAAGCCACAGACTGGTGACAGGGATGCCAATTTCCGCCGCCACTCCAAAAACTTGCTTAGGAAATGTTTTCATTTACAAGGTTAATTTTCCTCCCTCTCTCTCTCTCGCACACACTCTCTCTCTTTCTCTCTCTTTTAAGTTCCTTATAAGACAAAGCTCTTCAGTCCTCTCGGCAGCAGCAGCAGCAGGGAAGATGCCAGTGGAGATGTGCAAAATAAATAAGATTTGATCAGTTCAATCTGTAGCCCAAATCCATTATCTTTTTTTCGTTCCTCTTTTTTTTTTTTCCTCCTCCTTTTCCTCTCTCCCCTTCTCCCCCTCCTTTCCTTAATCACTTCTTCGTCTTCTTCTCCTCCTTCTTCGCGGTGGAGAGAGCCGAGCAAGCGGCGGCGATGAGACGGTAAATTCAGTCACTCCCCCCCTCTCAGGCTTTCTCCGAGATCAAAGAGTCTCAAAGCGCAACTTTCTCGCTCGCTCGCTGGCTGGCTTGTTTCAGGCTCGTGGATTTGTGTGGTGGTGTTGCTGCTGTTGTTGTTGTGGGGGTTTTTTGTTTGTTTGGTTTTTTATTGCGTTGATAAGAGTTTGTTCATTGTGCAAAAAACGAGGTCGATCCAGTCTCTCCTTCTCCTCCCAGCACTTAGTCTAAGAGCAAGAAAGCAAATAATAAAAAGGAGTAAAGCCCCCATACATACATATACACCGGATGGGAAATGTCAGTCACTCCTCCACCTTCCAAACAGTCACAGATCAAACAGTGTCACCACCGGAGAGGACTACTTTTCTCTCTTGCTCTCCCTTTTTTTTCCTCCACAAATCGAAGCTTCTTCTGATACTAAATATCATGCAAACATATTTTTTTATCATGGAGTTTGGTTTGTTTTTTTTTTTTTGGCTGAACTTGATCTGAAAAAAAAGAAGAAAAAAAAAAAAAAAAAGACCAAAAAAACAACACACACACAAAAAATTGCCAAAACCAAGAAAAACCCCGGAGAGTGTGTGCAAAGAGGGAGGGGGGGGAGGAAGAAAAGACATTCACTGAGTGGGAGAGATTAACGTGAACTGTCCCCCCCCCTTAAACTCCTGGGAGAGAAAGAGATCCACTCTCCCTCTCTTCTCTTTTCACTGAAATATAACACACATTCGGATCCCAGGGCTCTCAGACAGTCTCAACTGATAGACAGACACATCGAGCTGCTTTTCCTGCTTCAGTTTGTTACTCCTCCTCCTCTTGCCCACGTCACCCTGACAATTACAAATAGGTCTCACACAAACCCATACCTGTCAATCTTTTTAATTGCTTTGTTTTCTTTCCCCCCCCCTCCTTTCCCAGAGCTAAACAATATGACAAAAAAAAAGAAGTCTTAATACAGCGCGGCATAAAAGATTCCTCATGTGAGACACGCGTTGAGGGGGTTGTTATTATAATCCACTTGCTGAAGTGCGGTGCAAGACGCATGTGCCGGTTTAACTTCTGCACAGGTCTTGTTCCAGCAAACTTAAAAAAAAAATAAAAATGGGGGGGGGGTGTGTGAACGACACACACAGGAGATGATACCTCGCCGTGGCACACGTCTAACCGGCATTGAATTAAAAATGATTTGTGGGAGATTACAGTTCATCCTTACTTTAAAATACCAACAGATTGCAGAGCAAGAACTGCAGCATACGAAACATGCTGCTAATAGATTTTGCACAGTGTGTGTCTGGGGATTTATATAATGTTAACTGCAGGAACAGAAGGGTTCTTCCCTTTCTTTTTTTTTTTTTTTTTTAAAGCCAAGAAAGCAAATAAAAACAACCCAGCTGATTCCTGAAGCAAAACACTCGGAACTGCGATTTTGCTCTCTTTCGGGCAGAAGGGGATTATTCTCTTTAAATTATTAACCCCACACAATTAAGCGATGAGCTGTTTATATTGGTAGGATGGAGTTAAGTCTAAGAATTACACGTGAACTCCTCCGACACCGGTGCAACATCTCTATTACATCCCCTCCCTCCCTCCCTGCAGTTGCACCGAGTTGGGATTGGCGGCTCTATCACATTTACTTTGGTCCCTTGACCCACTTGATTTCCTGCGCAGGTTCCCTCTCCCCAACTTATCCCACAACGAGAGATTTCGGGGGGGTTGAAAGGAAAAAGAAAGGGAAAAGAATAAAAAATAAAAGAGCAGAGAGTCCTGAGAGGCAGTGGGGGAAACCCCTGCGACCCAAGCAGCCTGCCAGCCGCCTGCCAACCTTCCCATCCGGGCAGGGGGTGTCGGAGGGCAGCCCGAGGGGCTCTCCCGGAGGCGGGCAGAGTTTCGCCCTTCCTCCGACGCCCTCCTCCCCTCACGGACGGGCCGCGCAGCGGCCGCCCCAACGCCCGCAACCGCCCCAGCGCGCGCGGAGGGGCTGCCTCGCGGCTCGGGGTTGATTCGTAGCACCTTGCGAGGAAGTGAACGCTCCGCACGGAAGGGGCGGAGCCTCCGCCCGCCGGCAGCGGCTCGGCGGCTAATAACAACATGGGGAGAGGAGCCACAACGCCGCTTCTCTAGCCGTATCCCTCTGATAATCCCTCCTTCTTCTTCCTCTTCTTTATTTTTTATTTATTTTTTTGGTAGAAAGATAACTGCTTTTTGTAAACTAAAGAAAGGGGAGGAAGGGGGGGGGGTGTCTGAGGTGTTTCTCTCTCTCCTCTTTCTCTCTCCTCTCTCTCCCCCTTCTGCTTTTTCAATCCCTTAGTCAGAGGCAGCGTGCAAATTAAAATCAACCTTTTAGGAGGAAATCCAGCCTTCCGCCCATCTGCCTGGCCGGCAGAAAGCGCCCGGCCCCGGTTGCCGTCCTCAGGCGCGACAGGCAGGGGCTGGCGGTGCCCGTGTGGCGAGGCGAGGCGGGTCAGGCAGAGCCGGGCGCAGCCGCTGGCCAGCCGTGCTCCTCGGCGGCAGAAGACGATCGGCTGCAGGGGACCGTCGTTGCCGCTGCTCATACGGCGGCGTTTCCGTGTGGCGGAGGGGCTGGCTGGCTGGGTGGGGAGGACGGAGGCAGGCTGCGGCTGGCTGCGCGGGGCTTTATTTACGTACACAAATAGCTGCGTGCTGAGAGGTTCTCCTGCCGGCTCGGCGGCGGCGGGTCCTGCAAGCTGCCTGGAGAATCCCGAGCTGGAGCTCTCCCGAGGCAGGGCATGAGTTTTAGTGCGAAAAGCGGCGCTTTGCTGAGCTCCCGGGCATCGCGGGGCTGCTGGTGGCGACAGCGGCCGCCCTGCGCCGCGGCGGGTCCCGCCTGGTCCTACTTCGGTGTCAGCCGGCCGCGGCCCATCCTGGACATGTCCTACTCCCGTCACTTTCTGGATTTCCAGGGCTCGTCCATCCCCAGCTCCATGAAGAAGCTGGTGGTGACTAAGCTGAGCCAAAACTTCAGGGAAGCGGTTACCCTGCAGCAGGACTCGCCCGTGCCACTCCCGGGAGACGGAGACCTCCTTGTCAGGAACAGGTGAGCGCCCGCCCGACCCCCTGCGCCCCGGCCCTGCCGGCTGCCTGCACCCTGTGGCCTGCTCCCTCACACACGTTCCCTCACTTTGGAAACCGGCTCCAAAGTTGTACCAGCTGCCATCTGGCGACTGCTAATTTAATTTTATTGTTTCTTGTTGTTGTTTTGAACGGCTAGTGCTACAGTCCTGTCGCCCCATCCACGTGTGTGGGGGTGACACTTCCTCCTCCTCCTTCTATGGGGGGGGGGGAGGGGGGTTGTGCGCAGCTTCTGTCCGGAGGAGAAACACCTCAGGGCCCCTGTGCTGGGGAGGGGAAGTTTTACGTTCGGTGAGCGCCGAGGAGGGAGGGAGACGCCGGGAAGCGCTTACGAGTCCGGGGCCGTTATACGCACGTACTCCCCGGGGCGTGAGTGTGTCCCCATCGTGCCCGCGCTAAGGCGCGTCCCCGACAGCCGCTCTCAGCGGCCGCTGCCCCTCATGCCTTCCGCTAGCCTTCTGCCAGCCGTGACTCACCGGAGAGGCCGAGGGCCGGGCCCCGCCGCCCCGGCACCACCCCCGCCTCTGCGCGCCAAAGGCGGGCGGCGGAGGAGGGGGCAGGGCGGGCGAGCGGCCCGGCCTGGCTCAGCCTCACTAGGCAGGGCGCGGGCCGGCAGTTGCTGGCGGCTTCTAGAGAGGAGCCAGGGCGGACGGACAGCGAGGAGGTGACATTTTGCTTGATATAATACGCCGTAAATCCTGCGCATCCGGCGCGGTGAGCAGCTCGCCATGAAATGAAGACTGAGGACGAAACGTGCCTCCTCCCCCCAGCTGTCTCCATAAACCTGTTCTCGGTGGCTCCTTCCTAGACGCTGTCATTCCTTAAGCTAAAAGTAAGCCTTTTGAAGTTCAGAGGTTTCTCTGCCCACGAGGGGAAGCTGAAACTCTGGGAACTTCGGAGCAGACTGCGTGGCTGGCACAGAAGAGAGCAGCACCCTCAGGTCCTTGTCAGGCAAGGAAATCGTAGCTACACATAGTTTGCCATGCTCTCCGTTGGAGCTTAAAGATGTTAAGTAGCACTAAATTGGCTTGAGAACAGCGCTAGAAGTTCTATTAAGGCAATATGTGACTATGCGTGTGTAATCTCTAGCGTGTGTCCATATGTAACACATAAATACATAGTAAAGAAGGGGTAAAGAGAAAGAAGAACAGGGGCTCCTCCAGGAGCTGACGAGAAAGCTTCTGTTGCACTTTAATCCGATGTTGACAACTCCCACTAGGATTTCTGAGACCAAAATTCTCTCCAAACCTCAAAGTCTGAAACATTGTGTTGCTGCATCCACTAATGACCATGAAACAGTAATGGCATGAAACAGCCGTCAGGCTGGAGTTAAATTCCTTTCCGTGGAAGAGGTTGAAAGACTTGAGATACAAGTAGCAAGTCTCTACTCTGGTAGTGCAAGGCAGAACTGCATCCTTGTTTCTCAACACCCACTCCCACCCTGCACTTCGAGTCTTCCCCCTCTTGTGAATTTTTAAATTTATTCATTGTTTTTATATGGCTTCCAGTGTAACTCTTCTATTCTCCCTCTCCTCCCTCCTTTTGCTGGATGGGCTCCCTGGGTGCTCAGGGAACGTGCACACCTCATGGTAAAAGGCTGAGGCGCAGGGTTTGTACCAGGCTGGAGGCAGGAGCTGGTCCACAGATTTCAGAGAGGCAATTACTGGGTTTTAACAAATCAGCCTATTACACACATGTTCCTGTACAGACAGACACACACACACAAGTGGGGATGGAGGAGAGGGAGAGGAGAGTGATGAAGGCTAGATTTAGAGTTCATACGTTTTGTATTATTTGGGGTTCTGTGGCATTTCCTATTTATTATTATTTTCTGGGGAATATCACAGAAGGCACGAGATCACATTACTGAAAAACATTCTCTGTATATGAACTGCAGCAGGAAGCGAGTTCTGGATGTTTCCCCCTCTTGTCACTCTGGGGAAGTATTTTCCCATCCTGAAAGGATGAGTCCCTGGCTCTAGTTTTCTTAAAAAAACCCAAGCTCTAAATACAAGTATACATTTTCTAATAGGTAGAAGCATACAATTAAAACCAAAACAATAAAGGACTCGAGTTCCAAGAGTGGATTTGCAGATTTGTTAATTTTTGTCCCAGTCACACCCATGAGTAGTATTAATTACTTTGAGCTTTTTATGCAAAACAATCCTCATCCACAATAAATTCTGGTTTTGGATTTAGGGGAATGGGAAAATTAAAATGTGCTGAGTTCCCATATGGATAGGTTTTAAAATAATGTGCAGTTAGGGGGAACTTTCCTCCTCTCTTTCTTCTTTAGAGAACTATGCCATCAACCCTTGTTTCTACTTTTTTATAAAGAAAAAAATAATCCATCCTTTTTTCAGAAATTCTATTAAACTAGAAATTGATTTAAAGCTTTTTTTTTTCTTTGATTTTGTGCAGGAGAGGAGGAGGAAGGGAAAAGGTGAATAAAAAAAAATCCTTAACGAAGCCATTTAAGCTTCATATGTCCGTTTGTCCTGCTCTCGGGGGCGGGGGGAGGCAAGGTTCCTCCATTTTATTGCAGAAGGACCCAAAGGCTATGAAGATTTGATCCTCCTTAAAGTTGTTGGGGGATTTTCGAGATTTTCTTGAGGAAGTGACACATTTCGTTTCCAAAATACCTGTAAGGATTTACTGTTGGACTGGAAGATGGGAACAAAGTTTATAGAACATGGAGAAAGGGGCTGAGAAAGTTTTTTGAAGCAAGGGACTAATGGATCACAGTAGGAAAAGTGAGGGACTATTCGTGCTGAGTGTTTGGTCTAAATAATGTTTTTCTTGCATAGTGCTGGTTGGGATGACTTTGTTTTGTCTGTGTTTAAGGCTGTGGTGCTGGTTTTCAGTGTCTCACACTTTGTTGTGGTACGAAAAGCAGCATTTCCTCCCCTCGGCGGTGTCCTCCTGTTTTCTGTAATAAACAGTGCGAGGGGGTTCAACTCTGTTGAGTATAAATAAGACGAGTGACTCAATGTGCGTAATTATTTTGGGAAAAGCCAATCTATAGCGCTTTTTTCCCCCCCCTCAGGTTTACATCTTGAAATGTTGAAGGAGAAAGCCTCAGTTAGAAACTGCTAAATTGAATAATATATTTAAGTAAGAAAGTAAAACAAGACAATATAAAAAAATCTGGAAGGTGTCTTAAACCCTCCAGCACCCCAAGTAATTGTTACTTCTGCGCTCTCCTTTTCTCAGAAGTTAGTAAACTGATCTTCAACTTCTAAATCGTACTTTTCCCCACTTTTAAAAGGAAAATAATGTAAGAAGCTGGGGGCACATCCTACCACGTCCCTTCTGTCAGCTGGAATGACAAGGCAAATTAGGCACTATGGTTTTAATCCAGACACTGCGTACGAGCGTTTTAATGTGCGAGGAACCTAAGAGACTGAACAATCTTTAAAAAAAAAAAAAAGAAAGCCCGTGCAGTGCGAAGAGGAGTTTTGAGTTTGCACACAATAAAAAGGGAGTTTAAAAAAATTAAGGGGAGGGGGGGAGGGCTGGACGGCAGGCTCTATTGATTAATAATGATGAGCCCAGGCGCGCAGGGAGAAGAAGCCTTTCCCGTGGCCCGGCAGCCCCGCAGAGGCGGGCGGGGGGCGGGCGGCGGGGCCAGCGGAGCAGCGCTCTCG
>VYZX01009772.1:6012-20477 GCA_013401335.1 Brachypteracias leptosomus | reverse complement strand
CTGAGCCCTAAATGGAGACAGGCAGCTGTCATGACATCCCTACCACTTCATTAAATCAGACGTCTACAGCACCTGTAGTGCTGGAACTTTACTGCAATCCCAACATGTGAGGCTTATGTGTTAGTCCAAGACTGGTGGGTTCTGGGAGTGATAGCCTTTATTCTTACTGTGAGTAATGGAGGAAGACATGCCTTGTCTGCCAGCACTGCAGAAATGAAATTATTAAAAGTATTCATATTCTAAAATATCTTCATTAGAGGGGGAGAGAGAGAGAGGGGAAGGATTGTCCTATTAGAAGTACAAAAGTTTACCAATAGTACATTAACCTATTATTCACAAGGGAAGAGCTCCTAGTTCACAGATATAATTTCTTTGCAGTTAAGAAAATAAAATGTTTATTTGTGATATTTCTTTTGAAGAAGACTGAGTTGACTTAAAAAGCATTCAGAATCTCCCTTTTATGGATGGTCAGTGACTTTTAAAAATAAGGCATTAAGAAGTTTTTTGAAACTTGTCTCTTGTGCCTCCAAGCAATTCATCTACTTCAAAAGAGAATACCTCTCTTCCCTCAAAGTCATCCTGTAATTAAAACTCAAAGTACTGTGTCTTTTCTGGCTATGGCTCACTTTTTAAAAATTGTAAAGAGAAAACCTATATCACTGTATCTGTAGAGGAGCATTTATTTTCCTGGAGATTTACTATCAAGGAGAAGTCTGAAGAATCCATCTTACTAGATGAATGTTCAAAGTGTGCTTGAAATACATGGGAGACAACCTGCACTCAGTTTGGTTTAATGTTTCTTCATAATGACCTTGACTATTTTCAGCATAATGTAATTTTGATACTCTCTTTACAAGAAGGTGACATGCTGGTAGACTGGTTCAAAACTGAAAACAGTTTTCACACAGATGAGCCTGATATATTCACAGACAACAGTGAAGCTGTTTAAGAATGACACTCAAATTTTCAGGTAAGACTAATGAACTCATCACAACTGGAACAGATGACACAGTCCATTTGCTAGTATATTAACTTTTATAGATCACTGAAATAATCATCATGAAATAAAGATAATCCAGAAAACACGGAAGATTCCTGAATCAGATTTAGGATACTTTTTCCATTTTGGTTTGATTTATAAGATCTCTTAATTTAGTTACACAAAAGATAAGGATACATAAAGACTTTCTATCTATATAAAATTGATATTTGATTGAAAATGGACAAGTCCAATAATGCTGTAATGTAGAAAATATTTCCAAGCAGAGTATAAATAATCCTGAGCTGTGTACATTTGATATAATTTATGGAAGTTACAATTTCTTATTAAATGGTACTTTGAGGTAACAATTCCATCAACAAATCACTATCTAGTTATTTAAGCTACTTTGTACAAATATGTAAACTACCTCACTCTTTCAGATAGTTTATTCCATTTTTCAATTAAATCAAGGAGACAAGATTGCTGATCTTCCCTTTTAAATTAAAGAAAAAAAATTACTGTCTTCATGTGTGTAAAAATATATGCCTAAGAAAATATAGCTCTTGAGAAGCCATAGTATATTTCATGTTAAGAGTAATTCAAAGTCTCATTACCAATGCTTGACCCAGAGGCTCTTGTTTCCACTCCATTGTTTTTAATTCACTCAATGAGTTACCTGAAAGACAGTAACTGAAAAACTGCCATGAGATGCCTCTCTGCACAATGTATTGTAAGATTATTTCCATCTGGAGACTCATCCCCTGTTTCTCTCAACAGGAAAAAAAGTTTCTATGTAAGAATGCATATCATTTCTGAATCAAACACTCCTATTTATAAGGCAAAAGACATCCTGTGAGGCAAATCGAATTAAACACTCAGACTGAGGAATGATTGTATAGGTCATTCATAATTTATAAGTGTTAACTGACAAAAATAGTTTCATAATTTGTTGCAGCATTCAGTTACCACCTCACAGAATTTTTATTAGATCTCTCTAAACAGAAAAATTGACGATACTAAATTTTTTCATAGCCCTTTGGTGAAATTGAAACCATTGTTAACAATAAATTAGAATTATTCTGAATTTAAAACTTACTATTGAATTTCACATATATTCCCTACAACTGAAAACACATCTTAATTAGCTTATTGTATAATCATTTCAAATGGCCCAATCTAATTCAATCCATGTGAAACATGAGTTAAGAATTATAAATCGAATACAATTTTGTCTTTACATACACATATCTAAAATCTGCATCTGCTTATATAAGCAACATCTGAACCTACTCCAAAAGATGACTCCCCCATGGGTGAACAGATCATCCCAAGTATTTTACCCTATCAGGAGATAACTTCTGCAAGTATTTTCTTTTGTCTTTAGTATTGTATTCTGACTGTTGTAGTAATACAATCAGAAGAGGAGCATTAAACAGTTAATTCTTAGGTTTGACTTAAAATTACACTTAAAAATAAATAATGAAATAATTTAAAAAAAGAAAACTATTTTCCTACTAGATAATTTTATATGTTAAACATGTCATAATATCTTATAAAACTTTTCCTGGCTAGTTAAAACCTTGCAATTGACCGTATTTATTTAATAGCATTATAAATTACTGTATGAAAATTTAACTTTGGGGAATAAACATAGGTATTTTTAATGTTCAAAAGAAACAAGGCTTGAAAATTGAACCTATGAGCTGAATCTAACCTGTGTAAAATTAATAAAATCTGCAAAAATTATAACATTAATCACAGAAACACAACTAGGTAAAGGGATCCAAAGATAATAAAAGAAACAGCAGAAAAGACTTAGTGGGTGTAATCCTTAAATAGGAAAAAAAGGCCAAAGGATTTGAGAATAATGGAAAACAGTGATTTATAAAAATAGCCTTTATCATAGCAACATAAACCAGCTTAACTAAGATGAGAACATAATCAAAACCAATGCAAACTGTAACCTGGACCATTTTATGCTCATTATTCAACATCTTCTAATTGTCTTTAACTAAACTTGGTGTTTTATAGAGCTTTACATCTGTTCTGCTTCTGTAAATTCCCTAATACTCCCCCATGAAAGAACACTCAGTAATCTTTTCACTTTCACTGTAGTTGAATAGCAAAGCTGGGTTCCCAAGATGTTCTCCACAGGTAGTGTCTGGTGATGCTCTGTCATGTAGTTCAATGGGAGAAGTGGTGGGAGAGGGACCACAGTTGGAGACTGCACCTAGGAAACATATGCTCGCATTTGGTTCCCCCTACCAAAGTCCCACATGATGGTCCCTGTCTGACTCTGGTGACAGGCAAGGTTTAATTGGGCAATGACACAACTGGTTTAATGAAGAAATAGCTGCCCTGAGTATGTGGCATGAAGGAAGAGAGAACATGAAAGGTGGCAGAGGTGAGGTGCCCACTCACATCATAAGACTTTTTGAAAGAGCATCTTGAGTGTTTTTGTAGTACTTGGAGCTCCAAAACCTACGCATTTGCATAGACATAGCAGAGTGTCATTGAAGGAAACGGCGGCAAACTCTGGAGAGGGCTGACAGGAGTGGTTATCTTACCACCTTCACAGCTGCACTGGGGAGCCAGAGAGGGAATTTGCTAACCCAAATGCTGTTGCAAACTCAACTGAGCAACAGTCCAGACAGAACTGGTTTTGACCTCTCCTATGCCATAGCTGGAAAGTAAACAATGAGAAGCAAGTTGTTACCCATTCACTTCCCATAAACATTACTCTTACTTTTGTTTGGGAAAGGATGAAGGGAGTTATGGGAAGAATGAATGCCCAATCTGAACCAGTGTTGCCAATCTTCGTTTGTAGCTTTGCTCTACATCAGGATGTTGGCAATTTAAGTCTGTGCATTAAAGTCTCATTCAAACTTACTTTTCTCTTGATATAAAGACATTTCATATGTAATACTTTTTTTGCCTAAAAATATGACATATATGGTACCACAGAAAGTAATTTAATTCCCAGTTTGTGAATGCAGAAAAATAATTCTTAATTCATTCACAGATTTATTTTATGCTTTTTCCACAACACCAGGCTTCTGTTCATCAATGGGTTTCAGAGGAATTTGACCTCTATCTGAAAATTTGAGGTTTTGCTTTTGTAACACATCAGAACCCTGACATTAGAAAACTACTTTGAAATTTATTTATTGCTCCAATGATATACAAATGGCATGAGTTAGAAATAAGACAAATATTGCAATTGATTAAAAAGTGACTGGCACATATGTATAAAACCAGAAAATCCTCACAAAAAGTGTATTGTGAAAACGAGATTTCCAAGTTATAAATAGCTATTGTAGTCATTAAGTTATACTCTCCATTATGTATTGCATATGACCTTTCCAACTACTTCAAAACTCATGGGTGGTGAGGTGAAAAATATTCTCACCATCAACAGGAGACAAGCATGTGGAGTATCTTAAAATATCAGATCTTTTATTTCTCTGTGCAGTATTTCCAGTTACCTGTTTATTTCTGTGCAGGATATTTCCTCTCTGGGGCATCCCAAACAGGTATCAAATAGTTCCTATCCTATCCTTCTTTATTTGTTTAGAGCAACTTATTATTACCTGTCTTCTGAGAGAATTATGAATTTTATGAAAGCAAAGATTTCTTCTTTGCTGGACAGCTAAAGGGTATGAAAAGCTGGCTGGAAACCCTAAAACCAGCGTATTACAAAACCAGTGCTGTAGTACACTGGCAGGCAGTGACAGAAGGTGGAAAGAAACTCCAGAAAGATATTGTATTTCCCAACTGCAATGACCAACCCAAATAATTAAAAAAGAAAAAAGAAAGAGTCGTACTTTAGGCAGATATTTTTAGCATTTCATCAAGGGAAACAGTTGTATTAGCACACACTTTAGGGCATTCTGTACTGCAATAAAAGAATGAGCAAAACAGGAGAGTAAAGTGCATTTCCCACTGGGCAAAAAAAGTAAAGGAAGAAAACTGAATCCTGACCTCAGAAAACAAAGTAATATTTTTCTTTTAAAGACAGCAAGTCTGAAGGAAAAATATGCCAGCAGCTTTGGGTACCTAAGCAAACAGGAAAATGACAACAAAACAACATGTTGTCAAAGAGACCTACCAAAGCAACTGATCAACTGCAGAAATCAGTAATGAAACAGGTGAAGGTCCTGGCAAATCACAAACAAGTTAAAGAGATGTGATATTGCTGATGTTGCTGTAAAAAAATCCAAACTGAGTGTAAGGCATGCATTGCAAAGAACAGTAGGGACTGGACTTTTGAGAGGCAGTTACTTGTAAAAACCTAAACATTTATTACACTGAACCTCAAGCAGTGGATTGAACTGGTTTGCAAATAAGGGATCAAGTTATCAATCTAATGAACCACAAACAAATATGTGCTGCTCCAATGGAAATATTTAAATGGGAAATGGAAAAAGCAAGGTTAAATTCGATGCAAAAAACTCCCCACCTTTGACTGCTTGAGTGTAAAAGGATATAGGAATCATAGCCTTTTGCTTGGAAAAAACAGTCTGAAAGTTGCTTATAGAGAAGTTGAACCAGGTTGTTCTACAGCTGCAAAGAAAAAGCAGCTGAAACAGTAATGGTATCTCAGATAAAGTGTTTGTTGTTTTCAGAAACACTACAAACAGTTTTCAGAAACTTATACAAATGTTGCTGAAAAATGGTCCATAATGTTATGAAAGTTGAATTGTTGGAAACATCTTCAAAATGGTGAAGTCAGATTGTGAGGATAAAACAAGCTTGCTTATTCTTGAAGTCAGGTTCCTTGAGTGCTTCTATCACATCATAGGTAAAGAAACAATGAACCATTACTACTGCACAAGCAAGAATGGAAGGGCATTTGATCTCATGAAAACCTTTCAGAAGTGCTCAGTATTTAAAAACAAAAGCTTTCAGATTATTTTTAAGTCTGGTTTTTCACAGTCACAAATGAATTGAGGAGGTATTTTTAAAAATATGTTTGTTTTCTGTTAATAGTGGCATGTGATACTTTCTTTGTAACATTCTCTATGGCTTCAAAATCCCAAACTAAATGCTATCTGTAGATCTTCCTGTTACTTGGATTACAGTCACAATATTTTAAAATGTTCAGTGGATAAACATCAGAGAGGTGATCAACATTAAAATCCATAAGAGGCATAGGAAAAGAGTATATGAAATTTGAAGCCATTATAATTTATAATAAAAATTATTATGAACCAGTTGTACCTAGGCATAGTTAAAAATTCTGCAAAACTGATTTTTTTTTGCCTGTACAATCTAAAAATGCATTTGGGTTTTGATGTGGTAGTACACTGACATTTTAATTGAGGGAGAAAATTGTTTCATGATGCACATTTCTTGTGATTGTTATTGATCCTAATAAGTGCTGATCAGTCATTTTCCATCACTGAACACTCATTTTCTTTGCTTCAAAACAAAATTGTTAACAACTCTAATTTATTTCTCTATCCTTTCGTATACAATCAAGATCAGATGTCAAGCTCAACAAATAAATAAATAGGTTACTGACAAAGTCGACATCATACGTCAAGGTTTTTTAAAAATACAAATATTATATTGGATGTGTTGTATTATTTATAGGTTATTAATCTTAGTTTCCACATCAACAACTGTAGAAGAGGAGCAAAGTGAAACATTCCCAGTGTTTCCTTTTTTATTATGTTTTTGACACAGTAGCTAGAAGTGATTGAGCAATTTAAATGCCAATTTAAAAAATTACTTATCTATTTTGATAGCTAAACCTTATAGAAGTTCAGATGCAAAAGACATGAATCTCTTTTTGAAAATCAAACCTTGAAATTCCTCAATAGTCTAACCTATTTCTTAATGAATTTTTACTCATAAAATACCCGTAATCTATGTATTCTGAATATTATAATCAATTGCTTAAAAAGACAGGCTAGCTCCATGTTCATCTACGTTTCATATTGCTTCAGAACAAATAAATCTACCTATTATTCTTTTCACTTTTTACTCCATTGATCACACTTCATAACCCAGGGACATGAAAGAATGTAGCTAACTGGCTAAATGATACAATCATTTCTTAGAAGACTGGGTTGCAGTGGTGTATACTTCATACTTTCCAGACACTGTATTTTTAAACTCATGCTGGCAGCCTCCCAGAAACCTGTACAGAAATTTGAAAATTGTTCTGGCTGGTGGAAATGTGACAAAATGGTGGGTTTCCTCTGAGTAACATAAAAAAAGATAAATCAGATAGTCTTAACATCAAGGAAAATCATTGCTTAAAACTGCTGCCACAATATGGCCTTTAGTGAAGGAATTTGTTACATCTGATTGGCAGCTGTCACTTCAAGAAATTTGAGTACACATGGAAGAAATAGCCTTGAGAAAATAAGAAGGAGGTTAAAAGCGATGTTCTTGTCTAGGAAACAAAGACTTGCATGGTACATTCTATATCTGTCTCTGTTATATCACATATTTAGGCTATTTTGCACTGTCCTGTCTCGCAGTGTTAATCAACTCCAATCTATCTAAATATTTCTCAGTGACATTATTTGTTCTGAAGTGATTGTCAGTCTGCAAGTGCACTCCACTACTTTTCCTTTATTCTTAGATAAGATGTATCATAAAAACAATTCCATTGTTCTAGTTCAATACATTCAGTTTTATTGCCTGCTATTAGAGCTGGTTGGAAAATTTTTATTGAAACAAGCTTTTAGCACAGAAAATCAGAAAACATATTTTCATCAATATTTTAGTGAAAATGCTCTTTCAATTTCCAGCCAGTTGTGTTTCTGTAATCTAAATGCTAGCTGTCATCACTCCTCACAGAACATACTGGACACTGAAAAGACTCCCACTCTCAGACACAAGACCTCCACCTCATTTAGATCCCTCTTCACAGTCCCACGTCATTTTTCCCCCTTTCCTAATGATTCCAGCCATTTCTTGTGCCTTATCAAATCATGTTATTAAACTGAAACTGCAAGACTTGTAATGCTGTGTCAAATCTGCACCTAGGGAGTTTCCCAATCTGCCACTGTGCTGCTGGATGCGGCTACTTGAAGTTTCAGACACACATTGAAGTTAGAATTAGGCATTCCTGGTCTATCCCTGAGAGCCAGTGGAGGTAAGAATGAAATTTATGATAAAATAATGAGTTGAAAGGAAGGTGTCTTGGAGGCATATCACATCCATTTTACAACATTCTGAAGGAGGTGAAATCTAATTGATGGCCTGTTAAGAACAATAATGACAAAAAGGTGTAGCTACTATTTCCTGAACATGCTAGAAAGTTGCAGTGCTTGCTTAGCTAAGGAAGAAAGCAGCTAGCCACTCTTCCAAGGAAACTAGCTATGAGACATGAAGAGTAAAAGCACATATTTGAATTAAGATGAAAGGGTGCCAGTCTTTGTGAGAATTTATAAATATGAGCCACAGTGTTTGGAAAATGAGGAAATGACTCAAGTCTTGGTGCACCCAAGTAAGAAACACATGCCTCAACTTAGCTATGTGTCAGTGCTTCAGAAAGATTTTTCTTCCCACTACTTTCTCATTTTTTTTTAGAGATGAAGCATGGACTCTACTCCCATGCCAGGGTAAACTGTGGATCTATACCAGTACAGTTAGGCTGATTCATACAACCGTGGCAAAAAATCCTAGTGAAGGTTTGGTGAAACTTGGAGTCTGCCAGAGCATTTTACCTGGCATACAACTCCTTCCTTATCATACTTTTTTTTTTTTCTTCTTCTGAAGGCCTTCTGCCACACATTCAGCTATGCATTTAACATTATAGGAAAATATAACAATCCCCTGTACCCCTAGATGCAACTGTTTGCCTCCATGTACTTTCACCTTCTCTTAAAAACTTGGTGTTGAACAAAAGAAGGGAGACAATCCTGTGTGATCAGGAATCCCCTGGTAGTTTATCCACAGACTCTGTGGAAACTGAAGCAAAAAACTCCTAGAACAAAAGATCATGTCTAGAAGTTTATTTGATATGTGCTGAGAAGCCTTATTTTTGGCCTACTTAAAATGACATGCAATTCTTCACTGTTTTGATCATGTTTCCAACGATGGAAGACCAGGAGGAGACTAATGTGAGAGAAGGGTTGTGTAATAAGTGTCTGCTGGGGCGTTCCTCACAGCAGTGCATGTTACCATGTGGATTACTGTTAAACTAAAGATTTTAGACAAGGTTTAACATGTTTCCAGTGTTCTAGGCACCCCTATTGGATCTTCCTTGAACAAAATCCAAACCCAAAACTTTTTGAAGTTCATTAATTGGGATACTTCAGCTGTTACTTACACCACGTGAAGCACTCAACACTAGCAGAAACCTCTTTAAGAATGGCTGCAATTATTCTCTGAGTCAAGGCTTACACACACAATGTGTGAGACCCACTGATATTGCTATGAGCAGGATCAGGGCCTTGTGAATGCTTGCTGCAAAATCAAGCCAAAACAACATATATTCCACATCCTCTAGAATTCATAGAAGTATTTTACAAAATGCTTTGAAAATTATTTTGAAACAAGAGATTCAAAGACATTTGAAAAAAGCCCTTCTGAGTGCACAAGCACAATGCATGGCTTTTGCCCTTTCATATTTTTGTTTGGTTCCAAAGTTTCACAGCCATTAGGAATACTTTGCCCTCTTGAAGCTTTTGCTGGCTCTAGGCAGACTGGTATTTTCCGTCCACAGCAGGCACTGACAGTGACAAGTGAGAGCATTGACTCTCTGCTGCTGGCTACCTGCTGTCTTTCTTCTCCTATTTCTTCAGGAATAGAGTTTGATCTATGAAAATAAACCAAGAGGAAATGATTCTGCAATTAATATTTTAAGCCCTTCGCCTTTATTTTCATTGCATTTTTAATATTTCTTTAAAAAAAAAAATAAGAAAAATGTGGGTTTTTTTCCAAGTAAGATAATATCTCACTATTTTTCCTGCAGAGATGAGATGAGTGATTCCTCAGAGGAGCATGGATAATGAGGTATGACCTTTGCAGGGCATCTTAAAACTCAGCTTTCATCAGCCAATCAAATGCCTCTGTTCAGAAGAGCAGATTATCAACTCACAATAATAGGCAGTGCATTTTTCTTCTTCCCAGGGAACAAGCTAGACAAGTTTGCCTTAGCACAAGCATCTGCAAACAGCCTTTTGTTTGAGGTTTTGGTGGGTGTTTGCTGTTTAGGTTCAATGCAAACACCAGCCACCCAGGAGAGTGCCGTAAGAACATCCAGATTCCTTATGCAAGTGATCAGTAAACAAAAAGAGGGAAAGTTAGGAGATCAAAGACCACAAGGCCTAGTGTAATCCTGATTTAAAAAGTAGAACCCATTTTGTGCATGTTTCTTAGAGAAGGTCAAACAATGACGGTAAGGATTTGCAAGGGATACAGGAGAGAAATTTTTGGTGGTGTTGGGTTTTTCCTTTTTTTGTTCTTTTTTGTTTTCCTTGGAATCCTGTTGCATGTTACTACTTAAATCAGCAGTAATACACCTTGGGAAGATTTCACTTCTACTACCTGTTGAGCACCTGTCCTGCGCATAAAGAGATGATTGACCTTCAAGGCTATCAATGTAGCACTTCTTGTGAGTCATATGGCAACAACATTTTTGAAGCCTAGTCAAATTCCTAGTGTTATCTCATTTAATCCAAATATTAATCACATTAACAGCAATGACCAGATTCACATCAAGGGCTACAGGCAAGTCAAGAAATAGTAATCAATAAGATGATAATCAAAATGCAAGGAAAAAAGCAACTGAGAAGTGAAGATAACATCAAATAACACTGTTACCTTGTTTTTACATTTTCAGTGGCATTTCAGTTTGTTTTTTCATTAAGTGATCAGGGCAACTGGATAACAGACGGCAATAGGTATTGAAAAACAAGCAAAATGAGAGAAACAGAACAGTGGGAAAGATTTGTAAAGGCAAGGAGTAAAAATCCACAAATAAGTAACGAAACAAAAAGAAAGAGATATACAGAGGACATTGCAGGAAAGCCGTGACCCTTTCCCTGTATCGTTCAAAAATTTATGCAACAGATTCTCTAGCCCCAGATGATGAAACTAATCTTCAATTTCAAACAGGTAATATTCCCTAATGTTTCAGCAATGTTCCCACATCATTTCAGCAATGTGCTCATACACCTGTCTGTTCTATCGAGTCGTGTTGTTATTTTCTGTATTTTCTCTATTGTCACAAACTGTGTGCTATAGAATTCTGCCCTATATAAATTCAATATAATTACTTCCAAATGTTGTTGTGATCTCCAGTTTATTCCACTCTCTCAGACACAGCATTTTTTGCCCCATCCACTGCTCATCGTCTTTTTAATATTTGACTTCAACCTACCCAAATTCCTACCTGCTACCTCCCCTAATCTCAGACATTTTGAGTCATTTTCTTGTCCCTGGTTCCCCATATCTTTCTTCTTTTTCTGTTTTGAAAATATTCTGGTCAAGGGATGATATCTAGTGCATGGATCCTACCCTTTTGCAACTGTGCTTACCTTGCAGCTCAGCCTGGGCTTATGGTTTCTGAACTCAATAGAAGAACTGACAGCTCTCTCCTTGATTTGGGAAAGAGCAGGATTTCTTTATTAAAGTCTTCTTCCTCAGGGAACAGGGCTTATGTTATTACACTGTCTGCATCTGTCAGAGTCATCCCTTCCCCCCAGCTTGTGAACCAGTATGCCTATTTCAGTCAAATTGCCTATTTCAATCAAATCTGACACAGGGTAGATGTATTTAAAAACATAAGTTTTCCTAAGTTTCATGACAATAGGAATTTAGAGAGGCAAAGAATATCTTACAGATGCCTAAATTGAAGGAAATCCCTCAGTGTAACCCTGCTCGCTGTTGCATACTGGAGAATCTACACTGAAGGTGGCTTAATAAACAGAGGAGCTGTAAAGATGCTTGAATTAGAACTGGTGCTTTCTTAAATGCCCAGGTCAATCAATCCTGACACATAAATCCATGCAGCATCATGGTTCATTACACTCATCAGTGTTCAAAGAACTTCCTGTCTATTTTTAATGGAAACAGTATCTTTTCAACATCAGTTCTTCCCTTTGTCCCAAGCATCATGGGTGGAATTTGGCTAGAGGGTGAGAATCAGCCCAAGTCTCTGCTGTACTGTGAGTAAACTTGGGGAAAATGGCCTGCGGTTTTGGAGGATCAGATCTAGATCTGGGCTATCTACTTGAATAAAAATAACAGTTGCTTGCCAGGACATAATTGTGCATATAGGGATTTTTTTTATTTCTTTTTTCTTTTTTTTTTTAGGTTATGAAGTACAAGTAGCTTAGTATATCTGTAAGCAAAATAAATTGCAAAGGTTCTCCCTGCAGCACATGTTTCACTTTTCCTTTCAAAAAAGCATAATATGTTTATGAAATTAGGGTACTCCCCCAAAGGGCCTTGAATAATTATAAAATATACGAATTAACTACTGTAGGCTTTGAAATTAATGTTGCAGAAGATAAGGATTTAGCTAGGATGTCGCTCAGTCAAACCTGAATAATTTGTGCCTGATTGTGCCTAAGCAACCAAAACATTTCCCTGGCAGGCAGTGCAAATGACAAGCACTCTAAGTGCCACTGCTTGCTAGTCTGGAGAGGATTCTTTTTAATATTTATAAAAATGATCTGCAAACTGATTCAGCCTAACTAGGTCTGTCTGTACTACCATTATCTTATCACATCCCACAGGGGTATAAAAACTCAATAGTGAATTAATCGTAAAACAACGTTTGGAAGAAAGAAGGAGAAACTACTACGCTGGCTTAAAACTTTGGAGATTACAAATTGTATTTATGATTTTTTGAGATTAAAAAGACATTTTAATAAGCATTGGCAAATAAATATCAAAATTGTTTTAAGATTTCTCTGCCTTTTTTCTCAAACATCTAGACACCAGTCTCCACTGAAAACACAGAGTTTAGCAAGAAGTAACATTTAACATGGGCTGACAAGTTTGTTGATTTTGTAGCAGTTTAAGAAGATAAACAGTAAAAATGAAAGTGGAGGTATGACCCCAGCTATCTCTTGCAGTATGAGAAACTTGCAGCATTACAGCACCAAGTTGCATGGTGCTTTACATAAAAAGATTCCACGTAAGTCATCATGCTACCAAAACCTGGTAAATGAAGACCTCTCTAACACTTAGTTAAATGTTAAAAGCAGGCATTACTTTTTTCAGCGCCAGGTGCATGGGGGGTCATTCCTCCTATCATGCACACCGTAAGTTGCATTAGTTACAGCTTATATTGCTTCAACATACATATATACATTGCATTTCCTAGAAAGATCATAAATGTTCATCACATTTCCTAGAGCTAATTATAAGATTTATATAGTCTTAATGTGTATATCTTAAGTCTCTTGGGGGCTTCTGGAGGGGTCTTGGGTGGTCTCTGGTGGTCCCAGGCAGTGAATTTTACTTGTCTTTTTCCTAATCTGGTCCCAGGCTGGCCCTTTGCCTTGTGTGTTACGGTTTGGTGCTGTTGCATCTGGATCTGGCTGATTCTTTTTGTATTCTAGGATTGTGGTTATCAGGTTTATGCAAGTCCTGGTACTACTGCTGATTAACTAGCTTAATGATTAGGCTACGCTCATAGAAAATAAACATATTTATTATGTAATAGATATCTACAACCTGACTCGCAGTGGAAACAAGACTTAGGGAATCATGACCCCTTCCCGTGCATGCGTGTGCATGCTTGTATGAGTGTTTTCCGAAAAATTACATGTTAACAGCTTTTAAACAAATCTGACAGAGTTGAAGATTTTAAAGACATTCATCCCTAGCAGCATACTGAAAGTAGGAAATTAAGTGGACACCAGAGAGTGCCTATGAATTTCTCTTAACAGTGGAGCTCATCTCTACTGCACTAGAGAATCCACAGATGGAACTTTTCCAGGAGCTTAGAGTAAGGGGAGAGGACCTTGGGCAACTTGAAAATCTGCTCACAAGACAGACATACATAATTTGTTCTGTCCTCATGAAACAATTATGCACTGGTTTTAGTGAAATGTTTTGTTTTCAAAGCACTGATGTGGATATGTAAAACCTACTTACAGCTAGTTTTGGAAGGTACAATTCCTTTTTTTTTTTAATAGTTTTATTTGGAGGAAAGACTTCCTGAAAATAAATTTATTTTAATAATTTACTTTCTGTTAAGACAATGGAAGAACACTAACTTCCAAAAAAAGGTCCAGTGTAATGCAAGCCAAGACAGTACAAGTTAGGATGAAAGCAAGAGTATTCCAATGAAAATGAAACATATGGCTACATGTTAGTATCAGGAGACAGAGTTTAATTAAAAGCAAGACAATCCTAGCTCTTAACTGGAAAGTATTTTCAACTACAAAATATTTGCTTTTTCTATGGGAAATTACCATCCTAGAAATCATCTCACCCAGCTTCTGTTGGAATCTTTCTCCTCACTTTTAAATATCTTGCATTCACTACTCCTTTTTTTTTTTTT
>VYZX01009766.1:7483-72828 GCA_013401335.1 Brachypteracias leptosomus | reverse complement strand
TACTTCAGTTTGTAGCCTTACAAAAGTTTCACTGAAAAGCAATCCCAGTGAATAATAAATACAGAGTAATCTGTATAAAGCTGGCAGCTGGCTGTAAATACCTCTTAGAGATCGAATCCAAAAAATAAATCACTACAAAAATATCTGGGAGTTTGCCAACTCATAGTATCTTGAGTGTTAGTTGCTTGAATTTCCAGTCTGTTCTATTTGAGATCTGGCAATCCCAATATTTAGCAAGACAAAATAAATATAGAGAAAGAAGGAAACATGAAAAATTGGCTTTGGAGCCGTCAACAAGGAATTACAGTAATTGACTGTGTCTTGTTTTGGCCAAGACTGTCTGTGTAGTATTTTGGTACTTCCCCCAAAATCACTTATCTCTTGGACATATTTGCACAGAAGGAATAAGGGGGAATCTGAGTGAAAACCTGTGTGTAGAGCGTGTGATGCCATTGGCATTGGGATACTAGTAAAAATCCATCTCAGTAAATCGAGTTGCTTTTTTCCTTCTAGCTCTCTTGAAGTGAGTCCAGGTGATGAGATCTTGATATTGCTCCAGACAACAACCATTGATTTGAAGGAATTGGAGAAAGGAGCGGCTTGTCTTCCTCCAGAAGATGGTGAGCAGTGTGCAGGGGTGGACTATTGCTATCACAAATGACTATTTGTAGGGACAGAGGGTGAATGTTCACAGCACTGTACTAGTCTTTTTATCTACTCTGTCTGTCTCCTATCCTGTGGCTGTTAGAGGTGTTTCTCATGGGCTGTCATTTAAGCTTAAGGCAACCAGTTCATTTGTATAAGCCACAAAGCTTGGGGCTGTGAATTGACAAGATGTGATCAAGTTTCTGATTTGATACCACTAGATCAGTAACACCATACACACTTACACCCCATTGAGTTCTTTGTGTCAACTGTCTACTAAAGTATTTAAACATTTTATAATAATAAACCCAGTTATAATAATAGAACAATTACAAATACAAAATTAATTACTATCTAATCTGCTCTGACAGCCAATATTAGACCAGCATAAACTTTATATAATAGGCTTTTTCCACTCATTTGACAGAAATGCTGTTATTGCCAGTGTGCAGTACTGGTCACATCTGTACTTCTGGATGATGCAGTAGTGCACAAATCCAGCATTCAGCGTTAATTAATGATCATAGTCAGAGGTTGGATTGACTCTCCTTTTATAGTGTGAGCCTCCTCTTCCTTCAGCTAGAGGCAGAAGGGTTATCTGTGGCTAGAACAGTATCTGCTTGTTTGAAACGGCATATAAAGCAAAGTTTAAAAGCAATAAAATGAAATCTGAACTCTCTTCTTCTCAGCCTCTTGCTGTCTTATACTCTGCCTTACTGAGTAGCAGCATGAAAACTTAATAGTGTAAAAGATAAGCTACAAAATGCTAGAATTGCTCTCAACTGTCTGCATTGGGTTGTGTGGGGTAACAGACTTCTGCGAGATAACAAGTACGTCCTGCATTCTTTCAGATGACAGCTGGCTGGAGATTACACCAGATGACCTAGATCAAATGCTGAAAGAGGCAAGAAATGAGTCCCTTTCTTCCTCAAATGAGGAAGAGCAGAAATATGACTTGGAAGCAGTTGCTGAAAGCATGAAGGCTTTTGTATCCAAAGTCTCGACTCATGAAGGAGCAGAAATGCCATGGTAGTAGTGATTTTATGTTCTGTGTCTGGTCTAGGATGTGTTTTCATTCTGCTGCAGCCCTTTGGTTGATTTTGTAATCAAAGTTTGAAAATGTTCTACTTAGCAAAGTCTGATGCTGGTGCAGGTAAAAATGCTGGAAGTTGTGCTGTTTTCCGGCATGCACTTACTGTGATTTGTGTTGGACAGGCCTCTAATTTTAAAAATCAAAGGGTTATGTAATAACATGTTGTCCAGGTTCTTTTTAACAGCTTTACTATTGAGCAAATAATGTTATGTCAGTTGTATCAGGCTTATAAGGATCTGCTCAACTTATGCTCTTAAGTCTTTGATCCTTTTTAATTACTGTTACTGTCTGAGTTATAATGTAGGGTTTTTTCAGTTATTTAAAAAACAAACAAAACCCAACCAAAAAAAGGCAAACCACCAAGTCTTAAGAGAGACCAGAATGAAGTCTTTAGTGTTCTTTCTAGACAGAAGACCTTAGAGATTCTCTGCTTTTAAAATCTGTATCCAACGTATGCCACCGCTGCTTTGTTCCAGAAGGATTCAGGCATGCTTGTTTTGATTGTCCTCAGTGCAATTTTTTTTATTGTGACAAAAAAAGTTGTTGGTTTTATTTTCTCTTTCATATCAGGAATCCTTCCACTTGCTGTTTCAGTTCTAATTCATACAGGCCTCAGAATTCTAAGCATTTTCAAGACCATCAGTTCAAATATCCAAACTTTAATCTAGAGAGAAATCAATATGACATATGGTTTATGCATGTGTCAGCCTTATGCAAGCATATAAAGGCTTTATTTATTTTAAAATATTTTTGTTTCAGGTCACCTGATGAATCCCATGTTACCTTTGATGTCAATTCTTTTACAAAAGCATTGGACAGAATTTTAGGTGAGGTTGCTTCTTTGTTTCTTATGTCAGGGTATCTCATGGCTGTTTGGCTTCCCTGGGCCTTTGATCACCCATGGGCACTGTGCTGGTTTGTTTGCTATCAGTACTGACACAAAGTAATACATAGGGGCAGACTCAGAAGAGCTGGATTCTGATGATCTGGATGAAGAGCAGCAGTTTGACTTCTCAGATGAGGATGATGAAGACTTAGATGCTGAAAATCAAAGGCAAGACCAGAAGGTATCGCCTAATGAGCTTATAGGCAGCCTCAAGTCGTACATGAATGAAATGGACTGGGAACTGGCTCATACCAATGTTGGTAAAAGTTTCACCACCCAAAAGAATGGGGTGAGTATGCCTTGAGTTCTGGTTTGTAGCTTAATAGTTTTGAGAGCTTTAGTAGCAAAGAGGAAACGTGCTAAAAGCGGTCATTCTGAGTAACGTGATCAAAAACTTTTGTCTCCTGATAGTGTGCTTACAAATTATTAAAATAAATCCCTTGAGCAAGCAAAATGTGCTGCAGTTGCACCATGGTATATTTAAAAAGAAACCAGAACTTACTGAAGCTTTAACTTGCATATAATTTCCAAGGCTTAGTTTCGTTTCCCTGTTTAACCCTATAAGGCAAGCAGCTGCAGCTTGACTTCTTGAATTCCTGTGTTAGATGACTCCTGGAGGAAGCTGAGGCAGTTCTTGGTAACCCGCTGTTCCAGGTTCAAGGGGATACTCTGGGCACACACAAACACACTCAGGGCACGATACTTAGTGAGAAAACAGTGAGATTTATTGTTCAGTGATAGTCTTGTGAAAGTGATATTTAGTACGGTGCATTCCCCGTTAAGCAAAGTCTGCCCTATGCCCAGCAGCAGGCAGAGTGTATCCCTTTAAGAGCAGCCTGCTCAGTAGCGGGCTGTGCACAAGCGGCGAGCTAGTAGGTGTGCTGTGCGTTCCCGGTTAGTAGGATCTCACTAACCCCGTTACTGGCGAAAGATCGCTGAAGAAGAGAATAAACAGGATGATCCGGATCATTGCAGAGAAAGAAGATGAGGGATCCTACGGAGCTAGCCAAGGTGTCCATTGTACAATGCGGTGCTCTCTCTCCATCGCCCCCCCCCAGCTGTCCCACCTGGGCCTGGAGTTGGACCTTTATACTCTCAGCAGATTCTGGAAAAATACTGGCAAAACATCATCTCACCCGTGGCCAGTGTGTGAAACGATGTTTGCAGGAGCATGATCTGCTTAACAGCGGCTCCTAGAATCCTACATGTGCTGTTCAAAACAACCTGTCTTCTCAGGGCTAAATCTAGTAACTCTCTCCCAAGGCCACTTTCTCATGGCAAAGTCCAGCTTGTAATTTTCTATCCCTCACACACCCTCCTTGTCCTTTGCTTGGAACTTCATCTGTAAAATGGACAGGGATGATTTTTAACTGACACAAGCACTGGGGAACTAAATTCCTGGCTGTCAAGAGAGTGTGAAACGTGCTGAACTTTGGCTGCAGAACTTTCCATTTCTTTTCTCTTGTGATTTGTCTTTTTTGGTTTGTTTTTTAAACCAATATATACAATTTCATAGAACTTTCTCTTTGTACTTACTACAGGCAAATTCTGTGAAAGCAGCTACATCTCAAAGTGCTGGCTCTGATTCTGGAGCTGAAGATACTGAGTTGACACCAGTTGATGTGGATATGAACCTCTTTACTAACCTCCTTGAGTCATATAGTGCTCAGTCTGGACTGGCAGGACCTACCTCTAATATTTTGCAGAGCATGGGAGTGTATTTACCTGAAAATGCAGATCAGATGAGCTCTAGTAACAGCAACAGAATAAAAGACTGTCTTAGTTCAGAAGATGTGGCTGACTGAGAAATGAAGCACAGAAAGACTATCAGTAAGTGGAAGAGGAGACAAAAGATTTGAATTTAAAGCATTTTATGCATTAGTTGTGCGTGACTTTACAGATGCAAAGTGAATTTACCTACAAAAGCCAGCTGTTCGGTTACTTTCTTGGATAGAAGTTGGATTTTTCCAGTGCTGATATGTTTTCAGAAAACTGAAAAATGATGTTGTGACTTGAATGAAACTTTCATTACAAAACCTGTCTTCAGTTTTTCAAATCAATAATCAAATTCGCCATATTTCTAAAATGTCCTTTTACCCATTACTTGGTGGTTTCAGTATCTGGAAAGCAGTTTGTGTTCTGAAAATGCTTCTGCCTTCGTGAGGAGATAGAGGAATACCCTATTATAGGAACAGCGTTCTCTTGTGGAGTTGGGAACCCTGCTTAAATCACTTTTCCAAAAGTCTTCACTGTAAAAACTTCTGATAATTACTGTAAGAATCTGTTCTTTATTAACCAAGAGGATGTGAAAAGTAATTGCATTGAATATGTAATATTGGCTAGAAGTATTTTTATATTTAAATAAATAAAAGCAGAAATACAGCTTGATTACTAGAGATGTTTTTTTTTCTTCTTTGAAGGTATGCATAACTTCCTTAGTGCAGTATAGGAAGTTCTTGGAGTTAAAGGACTTTCATAATTGGGCATTTTTGGAATTCCATTATTGCTGAATGTTGATGTCATGCCAGCAGTAGCTGTGTATGAGTTCAGTCTGAACAGTTTTGTTTTGTTTTTCAGTCATAGCATAGCTAGAAGGCATTCAGGATGTTGCTCTCACGTGAAATGGAAAATCTATTCAAGATATTAATTTAGTTTTGAAGGATAAGAATTTCTACATATTTTATTTCAAGTCTGATTTACAGACAGCAAGAATACAGTCCTGCCAGATCTGAATCAGTTTCTACGAGTCTTTTCTTTATTTTTTTGGTTCCACTCAACAATTAACTAAGTATCTTGCCTGGTAGAAGAGAAGCTCATTGATTGAATTTTGGAGGTTTGTTTGGATTTTTTTGTTAAACATATTCAGAAAAATAGTATTCAATGGTACAAAAGCCTGATTGATCCTGGAGGCATAACTAATTTTTTCTAAATGACATAATAATAATGTTATTTTTAGTAGTATTATTATTGATGTTGTTATTATTTATGCTATGATGTTGTCTTAAGGTTTGGAGTCTATTTAGTTGAAGTCTTAATTCTTTTGTGTGTTAAGTGTCAGCATTATTTTAGCTGACAAAGCAGAACATAGCAAAGTTGTTTCCATGTAGGACTTGGACACTTGTTGGATGCTGAGTTTCAGCACCTGACTGCCATGCCAACCGAGTTTGGCCAGTGCACAGAAAATTCTTTCGAAGTCATGCATTGGCACATTTTCATTAAAATTCATGAGGCCACAACCATGTACAGTGCTTGCTTGCCAACTTCCCTACCGATTCCATTCATGGTTGGCTTTTTTTTTCCTCCAATTTTTGTTTCTTTTTTCAAATGCTCCAGTACAATATGATAAATATTGGAGATTGTGGACATGAATGCATGGAATGAATGTGGATGAAGCATATGTTGGCTCTGCTGCCCCTGCATTCCTCCTTTACTGATGTATATCTTACTTTCTCAACAGTTTAGGGAGAACACTGGCAAATTGAACAGGGATTAGAGATGGACAAGAAGAATTAGGAATTATAAAGATGCCACTACAGTTGAAGGAGTTAGGCTGCAGAGAGGTGAAGTGGAGTAAGTTTTGAGTTAGACAAACCTACGTGGGAAAGATTGAGGGTTCTTGAATCTAGCAGACAAAGATAACCAGTGCTTGGTGGTGGAAAACAGATGTATTTGAACCCTAAAAAGGGTTTATGTTTTAACAGGGAAGGTAGTTAAGACTGAAGCTACATAAAATTCTCTGCTGATGAGTAGCTTGGTCAAGTTTAGATACTCCTAAGAAATAATTAAGTTTCAAGAATGTGATCATGTTTAAGCTATCTTGTACTATACCAACGATCAAAACATATCAAAGGACTCTTCTAAGGTAGTATGTGAAGAAAACTTCTAAGCTCATGTTCAGAACAGAGCTATTGTTTTGGAAGCACTTCAGCTGATCCTGCTTCTTGGATAATATTACTTTTCTGTCAGTTGGACAGTTATTGCTGTAGGGCTGTATTTATTCCAACCATTTATATTTGTTTAACAGCTTCAGTGGAGACCTTCAAGACCCTGGAACTGCTCACAAGAGAATTTGCCATAGAAGAACAAGCATTTCCATGCTGCCTCTTACACTGCTTTGAAGTGACATATGAGGCGTTTCTGCTTTCAATTTTAAAAGAGAGTGTTTTTAGTGAAGAAAGCCTGATGGAATTAATTAGGGAAGACAAGTGCAGTGTGGTTCCCTTTCAGTGGATTGCTATCAAGGTTTCTGTTATATTCTAAATGAGTTTAACTGGAACTGCATTCCAACACAATTTATTTACTTTGCTCGCTTGGGCATCTGACTTCTGCACAGCCTTGTTCATCCTAGAACTTCTGACCCTTCCCAGAAATGCAGTCGCCTTGTTTGTGGCTTGACCCCTGAAGCCCCAGTTCTGAATGGGGTAGTTGTTGACTGATGTATTTCAAGCAAGAAAACAAATAAGGGATTTTTAATCTTCCATATATGAGATCGAAACTAATCCCGGGGGACAGCAGAGACCTTTAAGTTGTTAAAACACTTCTGAACACCTGGGCAGTGTGGCTGTTGCCACAGTTTTCACTGACAAGCTTTATGGAGTAGTAAGGAACCTAAGAAGGAGAGCTATTCTTTTCTCTATATTAATGGGAGGGTGTGCAGTTCACCTCAGAAGACAGCAGCCCATGGGCTAGCAGTGTTTCCAGCATGAGTCTAACTCCTGTCTGGTCAGCGGGGAGATCTTGCTCGTGAGGAGTGTTATTTAACTACAGCTAGCTGTGTTCAAGTGCATTTCAATGTCAGTGATGTAATCTGCTATTTGAAGTTCGTGTGCTTACATCTACCTCCTACAAATAAACTGTTTTCAGCATCCTTGCAATGTAAGTGGGTGTCAGCCTCCCCTGTTGCCGTACAAAGAGCAGCTGAGGTGAAGTGCAAGGGCCTGAACAGACCCTGAATTAAAGCTGACATATGGATGAATCCCACAACTGAACAGTATACTGAAACAGAGAAAAAAAATTCTCTGCTGGGAAACTAGCTGATTGTCTGTGAGAACAGACACAGCTAGCCTGATAAAAGGATGAGTGGAACCCAAAGCAGATAAAGGTACCTCCTCCTTGTTCTTTCCCAGGCCTGGCCAACCTTGGATGGAATCCGAGGAGGAGGAAAAATAGCAGATGTCCCACTGTTGAAGTTTTTTGAGGTTGCCTGTGCAACCTGGGCTGTTTGTTCAGTAGTATAAAAGCTGCTCCCACTTGCGGAGAAGTCGGAAGCCATTCTGCAGGTGGAGACACCATGTAGGATTTTCCCCCATCATCAAGAAGGCCCCTGACTGCTCACTGCAGCCGGAGTGCCCCAGCGACAGCGGGACAGAGGGAGATATTGGAAGAGACGTTGGAAGAGACATTGAAAGAGACAAAGGTAACGGATCTGATTGACCTATTCCAAAGGGGTAGACAGAGCTTGGTCATGTATCTTTTTGGTGTTTATCATATTATGTTGATGCACCTCTCTGGCATTTGCCGGGGAGGCCTGTGCATGGCCATGGTGGTATTCGGAGTGTGGTTGATTTCTCCACCCATTGTCAAATTTGCTGCCTGCCGCCTTTTCCCTTCCATTATTGAGTTTGTAATGAGGTTTGTTTTTCTTTTCATTATATCTCCTGCGGTTAGAGGATTCATCACTTCTGTTTCTGGCTGTGTAGCATCAGCTTTTCGTTTTGTAGAAATAGACAATAAAGTCTCCATCTGTATCCTGCCGTTGGTGGCTGTGTTCCTGGTGTTGTGCAGAGTAATTGGCAAAACATGAGGGACCTGGGGTTGTTTAGCCTGGAGAAAAAGAGGCTCAGGGGAGACCTCGCTCTTGACAACTCTCTGAAAGGAGGTTGGAGCCAGGTAGGGTCGGTCTCATCTCCTAAGGAAAAAGCAACAAGACAAGAGGAAACGGCCTCAAGATATGCCAGGGGAGGTTTAGGTTGGACATGAGGAAAAATGTCTTTCCTGAAACATTTGTCAAGGGCTGGCCCAGGCTGGCAAGAGCAGTGGTGGAGTCCCCATCCCTGGAGGGGTTTAAAAGCCATGTAGATGTGGTGCTGAGGGACATGGTTTAGAGGTGACCTGGCAGTGCTGGGTTGATGATTGAACTCAATGATCTTAAAGGTCTTTTCCAACCAAAATGACTCTATGATTCTATGAAGTATCACCTTCCCATACAACACTTGCCTCCTGCTGCAGAATAGGAGTCACAGTTATCCCCAGGGCATGTGTTAGTTGCAGTGGTGTAAAAGCATTTTTATGAATGTTTGCATGGTTCTTGCTGCAGCTACTTATTATAACTCTTATGAGAAACTGGATTTTGTTTTTAATAGCAGTGGGAGTCAAGGCAGGCCCTTTGTACTACCTCAGAATCCCTTGGGATGCTGCAGCAACAGCTGCCCTCCCTCTTGCCATTTACATCTTTGAAATGGAACACAAGAGCATCTGTTCTGGCAGGTCTAAGATGGAAATTTATTTCTTTTTCCAACTTTTCCCTAAGAAAATATCACCATGGAGGGCAGTCGAGGTTCTTGACTTGAACAGCAGAACACAGCGCTAATGAAAAAGTGGATTGCTCAAAAGTATGTGGTAATGATTCAGTTTATCTTGTGTTTGAATTCTTACAGTAACATACAGTAACAACCTCTCCTGTTGAAATTGGATAGAAACAACAGGAAGATGTAGGAATATATACTGGCTGTACTTCCAGGCTGGGAAACTGTCTTGTGGAGTGCAATGTGGTGAAAAAGTGTATTATGAACAGCTTAAAAGGTTTCTGGTGTGAAATCACAGCTAAGAAGTGAAGTAATTAATGCAGGTAGAAGAGTATCAGGCTGTGTGTTACTCCTGTGTGAAGTGTGGATTGGAATAGAGCCTATACTGAAGTGGGTCAGTGCTCCCAGATGGATATTCAACATTTTACAAGCTTACAAGGATGGGAAGTGAAGAGCAAAGCTCGTGGGAAGGTAAAGCTCAGTCTATTTGGAAAAAATATGTAGGTGACTTGACCACTGTTGCAGAAAAAGAGGTATTTCTAGTCAGGACTTTATAATTTGATGGGAAAAAGGAGTAATGATATTCAGTGACTGTGGTAATATGAATATAAGTTCAGACCAGACTTTTTTCCTTTTTTTTTTTTCAATTGGTGAGGATTATTAACCTCACCTGCAGTTATAAGGCCATACAGCTATAGTGGTGGAATACAACCTAGTTTATTTAGAAGTTTTCAGCTTCCCATTCCTTAAAAGATCTTGTTGACATTCTTTTATTCATAAAAGCGATGTGTGAATTTTCTTCTGTTCCTGTCCCAAACCTCATATTTCTGCTTTTTCTGCTGATTGTCTACAAAATACCCCTGATGGGTCTACAAGAAAATGCAAGTCACATCATTTCCACATTGGCAACCTGGCCTCTTTCCTTTAACAGAAGTCATTTTAGTGATGCTCAGTCATTCCCAGGTGTATGCGTTGTTGCATGAATGACATCTGGCAATATTTTTTCTCTTACATAGCTGCTTGCCATTTGTTGCCAAGTTTGAGGGCTGACGCACTTCTCCTATGAACACAAGCTGAGAGAGTTGGGGTTGTTCAGCCTGGAGAAGAGAAGGCTCTGGGGAGACCTTATTGTGGCCTTTCGGTACTTAAAGGGGACCCATAAGAAAGATGGGGACAGACTTTTCAGCGGGGTTTGTTGCAACAGACAAGGGGTGATGGTTTTAAAATAAAAGAGGCAGATTTCAACTAGAGAGAAGGAAGAAATTTTTGATGCTGAGGGTGGCGAGACACTGTCCCAGGTTGCCCAGAGAGGTAGGTGGTTGATGCCCCATCCCTGGAACCATTCCAGGTGAGGTTGGCCAGGGCTCTGAGCAACCTGCTCTGGTTGGAGCTGTTCCTGCTCACTGCACGGGGTTTGGACTGGACGACCTTGAAAGGTTCCTTCCAACCCAAACCATTCTATGATTCTATGAAGTTGAAAAGTGAGCAAGTTTTAAATGGGAGATGAAGGCTGGGGCTGCTGAATTCCTTTCAGCAGCACTTTAGACTGAAGCACAGGAACTGTATTTGTGTAATTACAACTTGTTCTGACAGCCTGTCCCTTGCAGCTGCCAGAGTGGAACTGCTCACGGTCACCTGAAAAATGACTTCAACACGGTCATGTTGTCAGGGCGTTCCATTAAGTGCTCACGTCCTCTCAGGCTAAACATCAGATTCAGTATGTATCCACCGTGTCTTAGACCATGTTTCACGGTGAAGTAATTTCTTGATGTAAAAGCTCTTTGACCTGTAATGCTGAAGTCAAACTTTCTGCCATTCACAATGGATGAGCACCCCTCTGGGTAGGAAAATGTGACTTTTCTGTGCAGCAGCAGAGCAGCCCAAAGCGATGGAAGAACATGTGGTAAATGAATTCTCAATGCACACCATTTCCAGGTGAGATTTTTCTCAACTCCCTCAGAGACAGACAAGTTGTCATGTAGTTCGGTTATTTCAATCCTCTGCTGGCACTTTTTGAAGATAAACATAACTTCTATGCCCTGCTACTTTTAGTAGATGGGTGGAATGCTGCTCTGAGCCTGCCTGCATTGCTCTCCAAACAGCTATTCCATATTAATCAGATGGATGTTACTATTTTATAGCTGTCCATGTATCCTGCTGCTTGATGATACTTATAAGTACCTTAGGTTGCAACACCACAGGCTGACTGCTTTTTAGCAGTAGATCTTGCTGTAAGTCCTAAGCTTGTGCAGTCTCTGGAAGCAGCAGAGTCTCCATGATTTATATAAGCCAAGCATCCCCAGGGAGGATTCATTTAATGGATGTGGTTTGGAGAGAAATATATTCTACATCCCTTTTGCCTGCCTGGTATCTTTTACCTGGGAGAGCCCTGCTGTGCTTTGTTGAAGAATTTGTCAGGAATCATCTGCTGCTTTTTCCAGGTCACCTGCCTTAACAGAGCATGTTCTGTCTTGACCACCGTGAGTATTATTTGGGCTTCAGCCAGATTTCTGAGGAAAATGCAAGTGAGAAAAATGTCTCTCTCACCTTGTTTTTCTGTCCTATTCATAGCTGTGTATTGTCTGTAATTAACTATAATCGTTTCTGCTTTCATAACATCAGGAGCAGAGACCAAGATTGTTGTTTCATATCTAAATCAAAAGGGTATGGATTAAGGATTTTATAAAACAGTTTAAAATTGAAGGCCTTTCAAAAGATGTGATGAGAATATTGCCAGTGTCTGGGCCACCAGCATCGAGCAAGGGGCAGCAGTAATGATCATACGTCCTGTGACCTGCCTGCCTGTTGCTGTTGTGTCCATATCACCACAAAGGGACACCCTGCCAAGGTAGGTGTGTGTCAGCAGTGTAGGAGGGAGCTTGTGTCTGTACTTGCTCTCTTTCAGTTAGAGATCACTCATAGCCTGCATGTTGGTATTAAAAAACACAACTTGATAGGCAGAGTAACCCAGTGTATCCCAAAAGCAGGTGAATTTTCTCTGATCTTGAATCTGATCACACTGCAAAGACATATACTGCAAATTGTTACTGTAAAAGTACAAAACTAAACCACACAAAGCTCAGAAGCCATGCAGCTGTTCCTCCTTTCACTCACAGGTATTACTTTTTGCTGCTTTTCTTAGTCGTTTTTCTGCCGCTGTAGGAACAGATCACGTGTGGATATTAGAAAGTACCGAGTACATTGAGCTGGATGTTGTATGCAGGAAGCCAACTTGGGGCATGTTAATGAACTACAGAAGGGTGCGTTGGGAAGGGATTAAGAAGTGGGAAAGAGGATGAGAAGTGAGAATATCTTGCTGGTGGGTATCTAACTCTTCAATATCTCCTACTGCAGAGTAGGGGAAGAAAGGAGAGAGGCTGAAGATGGCAGATTGCAGAGATGAGAGATGAAGGGGTAACTGCTGCACAATTAAAATGGTGTGATGGGAGAGAAAGCAGGAGGATCTACTGCAAGGAGAGGCATCAAGACGTGTTTCAAAGGGAACTGGATGCAGGAGTGTTGCAGTTAAGGTCAATGATGTGGGGCTCCTGTGGTGTGTCTGAGGCAATGCTCTTGGCTGTACCAGAGTACTTTCCTACCAGGATGGCTGACCAATCGAGTTCACAGACATGAAAGACATGCTCTGACAGGTGGGTTTTATTGACTGAGAATTAGTGAGAGTAGGAAAGTTATTTGCAGATGTCACCATGGCCTGAAATAATGCCCTCCCAACCTCTAAAGTAAAATTAACTCTGAGAAAACAAAGTGTATCTCAGTGGTGTGAGAAAACTGCCTTTTTTACTTACTGCTCAGGTGTCAGGACTCCCGATTTTACCGCTGCTCAAAAGATCCTTTACCTACAATGAACCCTAATCGTGGCAGTCAGTGATACAATCCTGTTCCCCGTTCACATACCCGCAACGATGGCTCTGCAGTCTCGGCATTTAAACTCTGACCAAGAAGGTAGAAAGGACTGTCAGCCTGAACCAGCAGCAGATCAAACATCCTTTCATCTTTTTTTCCTTGCCCACAGTGTCTCTGTCGCTCTCCCTCCAGAGAAGTGATATCAGTAAAACAAGACCAGCTCTCCAGGCAAGCCACAGACTCTTGGTACAGGGTAAGGAGCATCGTGCCTTTCAGGATTTTCTCTGTCAGAAGTGCAGTCCTTTCTTGCAGCAGTTCTGTCACCTCTGCATTATCTGAGTTCTAATACCTCATATCTAGGTTTTGCTCTTCCGCTCTCTACCACCAGATAGCTCTGTTCTCTCTTCCTTGGGATGGAAGTAATACTGTCTTACTGGTGGGGAAAATGGTGCCTCTGGAGATATTTTTTAGTTGCCCAGATATATCAACAAAGTTGGAGCTCATTGAACATTTGCAAAAAAAAAAAGGGTGTTTTATATGGAACTGGAAGATTGAATGGGAAGGGAGACAGAGGGGAGAGGATACAAGTAGTGGCTTTTTTCCTGAGTTTTCCTGATAGTTTCTTTCAGACCCTTATAAATGTGAACATTCAAAGGCACCACTGTCCCTTTTGGTTTTTTGGGTTTTTTTAGATTTGTGTGTTTAATACCCATCCAAGATGGATAAAATGGAGGGAAATGGGACAAAGGTGCCAGGGGCTCACTGTTCTGTGGCTTGCTGGGCAACAGCAGCTGCTGGTCACAATAAGTTTGATGCTTTGGGACTATGAATTTTATTGTACGTTCACTACAAGTCATGGGATCTCAAAGGTGATCTGCTGTGCATAGAATTGTTTGAGGATGATCAGTTTAGAAATGGCTTTGTAGGTGTATCTGAGTGTAACACTGCCATCAATCTGGTGTCATCCTCACTGTAATAGACTTTGCCTGCTTTGGGAGTTTTCATAGTTCCAGTAGAATTGCAGACATGATGAAGTCGTGCTTAAGCTGGCTGGGAAGTCTGCTGCTTAACCCACTCATGAATCAGCTGGTGAGCAATGGCCTGTTTGGGAGGGAACCAGGGTAAAAAACTACCATCATCTTGCTTTGAAGATCTGGGCTCTCTCTTGAGACCCTCCACAATTTCCTCCAGGCCAAACCAATGGGCTTCCTCTAGTTCCAGGCTGTTCATGCTGATCTGGAAAAATTCAGAGAGTACCAGTTCCTTAAATCAGATTGAAATTTGGGCAGTAGTACCTGGCTTGTTCTTGCACCTACAAAAATCCTATGCTGGAATGCCCTGAGTGCTGTATCCATGCCTGAATTAAGTGCTGATGCCAGCACAGGACAGGACATTACTACCCACCAGTGCACGGGTTGTCTTGGCTTCCTTAGGGAAACCACAAATCAGGTGGCCCTGTTTCATCATGGCACTGGCCTGCAAAGTACTAGTGGCTGAGCACAGTAACTAACATGGCAGAATCTGCATGTTCTATGGCAAATATGGTCTTAATACTAGAAAGTGCCTCCTCTGCAACATTCAGAGGAGAAAATACAGGGTTCTGGCCTTCTCTGTGTACAGTGACCTGTGCAAAATCTGGCACATTTCAACAGAAAATATGATTTTTTTGAAGTTTGTTCTTCACTTGTAGAGAAAGCCAATAGAAGATAGCATTTAGAGAGGATCTGATGCTCTCCAAGCAAAAGTCTGTGGACGGAAGGAGATTTTGCTACATAAGGTGGGCAGTGAAATGCCTCAGGTGAACCTGAGTGTGCTTACCTCAGCCTGCTGTGCTCTCACTAGTGCATGACAAGCTATCATTAAGCAGCTGCTGGGAAAGGGCCAGTGCTGAGAAGCTGAGTACTGGAGTGACTCCACTTCCAGGCCCACCTCTTCTGCCACCTCTCGCTGGACTGTCTGCTCCACATTTTCACCTAGAAGCAACCAAAGTTAGGTAGGGACAGCCTGGCCTCGAGGCAGCAAACTGTGGCAAGAAAAAATGTAGGTGCGCTCGTTTCTGAGGTGTTCCAGCCCTGACCTCTCATGCACACACTGGAGTTCCAACCATGCTGACCTGGAAACACTTGTCAGCAGGTTGCTCAATTAAATTCATCCACAATGCTTACCTCCCTTAAACAGAGGCATCAGAGGCATTTTTGTCTCTGTCTATACACAGCTGGTGGACAGAACAATGCTGCCTATTCATGATTTCCCTTTTTAAGCCATTTTCCTTCCTGTAACAAGAGGTCTGTAGTTTTTCTTCTGAGGCAGACTGCACTAGACATAAAACGGACTGAAAAAGTATCTGGGGTTCTAACCTGGGGAGTCTTATGCTTGTATTTACCATCAGGGACTGGAGCAACTGCTAGACACTGCTAATTCCCATTCTCTTCAGATACCTACAGCTATTTTGAATTCTGTCTGAACAGCAACACCAGACCTATTTAGATCCAGTATGTTTCTCCCTGATACCACCTATGTCTCCATCCTTCTCTGTGAACAGGCATTTGCTTGATGTCCCATCATTCTGCCCCCACACCCTGCATGTCCAAGGCCACTGTGATGGATCAGAGACAGCCTTACCTATGTCACAGAAGCCTGACAGAGCAGTGTACATCCCCTGGGGAAACGAGGGCTGGCGTGCGAGGAGGCACCGGCTCCCGTCAGACACCAGGGTGATAACCACTGGAGACATCTAAACACATCAAAAAGCAAAGTGAGCAGTTCAGACCAAACAAGTAAGTGCAAATTGCTGCTTTTCCTGGCTGGTTGAGGGTCACAGAGTGAATGCTAAAGTACTGAGCTCCATGTGGAGCACTTCTGCTCCAGGATTTCTAGCAGCATTGGTTTGTGGCCACAGAGACCCCTTTGCTTACCTTTGCTGTTCAGGTGCTCACCTGCGGATAGTAAGTTATTCTGCTGGCATGGCAGACTCGCTTGCTGCCAGCTATGTTTTTCTGAGTGGGCTGCCCAGTTTTGCTACAGTACTGGTGGGAATCGTGCCACCGGAGAAGGGACTGAGCCTGTGAACATCAAAAGAAACACAAATTTTATTTATAGCTGGGGCAAAAAGATGATTCAGAGTTGTCTCCCTGGATGATACTTTGCTGTCTTCTCAGCCTGCAGTCATGTGGATAAACTCTGATTATGTTTGGAAGCCTTAGAAAGGTAAATGAAGTATGGGCACTGCTTTGAAAAATGGCAGATTTCTGCAATAGATGTTTCATCCTTCTTGCTTTAGGATCCAAATTTGAGCATGTTTTGGGGAGGTGGAGAAGAGTTGTTCTTTACTGGGATATAATGGAAGTAGTAATGGGAACTGAACTATTCTAAGGAGTCTCCAACTCTGAATACCTTCCTCAAAAATTGCCCAATCACCACAAACATTACAGAGCAGGAAAAGAAACATGGACTATTTCTACTTAAGGGCCAGGACAGCTGATTTTCAAACACAACTCTTTTTTTAGGGCTTCCAAACATACAGCATCTGCAGAGTAACAGCTTATAAGTGAGTAGTTTTAAAAGAGCAGCTCTGAGAGAAGCTCTGTAAGTTTGTTCATAAAATTCAGTTTGCTTAGAAGATTACATGGAACTAGTGTCTGATAGTTGGTAAGTTGAGGACAAACTGGAACTGCTGTGACTATTGATAAGATCAGTACATTTCACACTGGACATACAGCAGGTTGATGCTAAATGGTGAATTACTGAGGTCATTTTTAAGCCAATTCTCTGTTTCCCTTTCCATTGTAGCTTGCTTTTGGGATCGCAAGTTTGGGAAAACTGCTGTAATTTATAATGTGTCTCTACCTAGGTCACAGAAAGTGTACAGTAGGTACTTCCACAATATGTATTAAATCATAAAACAATATGGGAGACAAGGAGAAGGGTTGATGCTAGAAATTGCAGCTTCTTAAAGTAAAAAATCCTGTAGAATACCGAAGCCAGCAGAGGAGAATCTTTCCCGTCCACTATGAAGAGAGCCCTTCGTAAGTCAGTAAATGATCCCTTGAGTTCAGACTCAATGACTGATTTTTCCAAGGCTCCTGTTGAAAAAAAACAACAAAAAAAAATCTTTGATCTCATAAATTGCAGTTATTATCCCAACTTTATGCCCTTCATTATTCTGGTATATAATTTTTGGAAGTTCCCGTGGAAGTCACATCACATCAGCGGTAACATTCCCAAACGTGAAGTGACCTGCCAACAGCCCACCTTTACTAACACAGGCACGGGAACAGCCATGCCGTTCTGTGGCTCTGACCTGCCACACTCACAACAACTCCTGCAGAGACTCATCCGAGTCCTCTTTGGCAGTAAACGTTCCCCCAGCAAGGACCAGGGATGCTGCCTAAGGCAGCATCTTCACCTCAGTGCATCAAACGTGATGCTGACATGGATGGAAGAGGAGTCATCCCAACCTAAATCCAGGGCAAAGTGTGGCACATGCTCGTCTGAACAACCGATCAGCACCGACTTCTCTATCCACTGTTCTGTCTCTTTGAATTTCTCCAGGATCCTTTTAATCTCTAAACAGCAAGGGAAATGGGAAGAAAAAGCTGTGATGAAAGCAAATTCATACAACTGTGATGCTTTCTCTGGATCTTCAGTGCACCACACAATCTTTGCTCAAGGCAGGGTGCTCATGTGAGAGAAGGGACTAGACAAGTGTTCCCACCCAGGAGACCAAAAGTCTGGCTTTCTTCCTAGCTGTTGGAAGTTTTGACCATGTCAAGCTAAAGATGCAGATGTTTTCATGCTTGGGAAGCAGCTGCTCATTCTGTTTCTACACCACCCAATACCTTTCTCTTCAAGAAAATGTCTGCATTATGCCAAATAACCTTTGTCAGTTAGACCTTGCTTGTTTTCCTGCCAGCTCTCTCTTCAAAAGATCTGGTCCCAAATGTTTAAAACTGATCATCTCAAGACAGATCAGATCAGGTATGTGTTGATACCATGTGTGTTATGACCATGAGCTTGCTTATCAATATCTAAAGGGCAGGTTTCAAGAGGATGGGACTAGTCTCTTTTCAGTGGTGCCCATCAACAGGACAAGGGGCAACGGGCACAAACTGGAACCCAGGAGGTTCCATCTGAACAGAAGGAAAAAATTCTTTCCTGCAAGGGTGCCAGAGCCTGGCCCAGGCTGCCCAGAGAGGTTGTGGAGTCTCCTTCTCTGGGGAGATTCCAAACCCACATGGATGTGATCCTGGGCAACCTGCTCTTGGTGACCCTGCTTTAGCAGTGAGGTTGGATGAGATGACCTCCAGAGGTCCCTTCCAACCCCTACCATCCTGTAACTCTCTGTCTGTACACCAAGGTTTTAACTCTACTCTTTGGTTGTTAACAAATAGCGTGCTGCAGGTAGCAGGACATTCCTGCACAGATTGTTAGATTTTCAAGCCCCATGGAAGGAGTTCCTTATTGCAGTTGACTCTGGATCATTTCAGCTGTGTGATTGTGGAGGTGTTTCTTTCCAGACATCATCTTACCTGCTGCACTGAGCTGTGGTACCAAATATTTCTTCTCAACTTCCTGCAGGAAGGGGGAGAGATTGTGAAAGAGGTAGAAGGTTCCTGAGGTCTGGGCTTGTCTACAAAGGCTGTCATCTTCCTTTAGCTCATTTAAGTATCTGCAGCGAGAAAAAAACTGGGAAGATGAATTCAATATCGTGTTGAGGTTACCTGTGTTGCGGTTATTTGGACACATTTATTTTGCAAAGAGCAGGGAGACTGAATGGGCAGTACAGCTTTTATGTATTCCACATGCTTCTAGAGTTTTCGAGAGCTGAGTCGACTCTTTGGTGGGCTGCAGCCTCTAGTGACAGTGCCATGTGGCAGAAAATATTGCAGTTCTTACTACCACACAAGCCTCGGATATCTGAGAAGATATTAACCAGTCTCTTAATCCAAAAGGTCTGCTTTATATCTTCCCTTTCATCCCCTCAGTCTGGATGGCTCCAAGTCCTGTTTGGGTAGGCTACTGAGCACTTCAGATGTTGAATACGCTTCCCATAAAGCTACGTGCCTGACTGCAGGGTATGTTCTACCTGTCACGCTGACATAAGGAGTAAAAACCAAACTGAACTCTTAGGGCCCAACTGGCTAGAGCCTTGGGAAAAGCAATCATTGGGAAAAGGGCATCAGGATGTGCTTCTTTCACACTGTTTGGAGTAGAATTGAAAATGAAGTGAGCAGCTTTAAGTCTGCCTTGTACTTTAGGAAAGCTTTAGCTAGGACAGCAAGCATGGGAATTTATTAACAGAGCTTCAGCCTGAGAGAGCCAGTTCTTATCAGCGGTGAAGGGACTGTTATAATTTACTGAGCTCACATAGCATTACTATATTATTGCTGAACTGTTAAAAAAGATTAACCCCTGGGTTAGATTTAGGTGGGACTGCCTGTGACAGTGGACATGAGTGCCAAACTTTTATCTTTTCACTGTACACAAGAATGAGATGAGAACTTACCTCATTTTTCTAACATAGGTAGAGTGTAACCTACAGATAAGAGAGGAAGCTCTTCTATACACTGCTCGGTAAATCACAGCCATAACCAACACCTACAGATCTCTGCCTAAAAAAAGAAACATAGAAGATAATGCAAACAATCTTAACAAAATTAAGTTTGATTTTAAAAGTGCACTAACTCGATTCTATCAGAAATCTCCCCCTTGCAGAGTCTGCAGAATGTTGGCATCTGCTTTCTAAAATTATCACTTTGATCTCAGTCTCCAGTCACACATCAAATCCAGTTTCACACAACTTTTAAGACTATTTAAAAATACCTCCATTTGCTTCCATCTATGAGTGTGCACAGGTCTTACAGAAATTGCTGAAAGACTAGATTAAATGTTCCTGTCCTAAACCCCTGTATCCCTGGGGATAAAAAGCAGTGAAGGTGGCTGCTCTCTGGTTTGTGTTGTACACAGTTGTAATGGCCCCAATCCAACCAGAAATCCTATTGCAGCACACAGTGGATCTGTGGGAAAGGCACCAATGCCAGAAGAGAATGAAAGACAAAATATCATCTGCGGAAGAGAATTCCCTGGGTTAGATGAGAGACAGCAGTTGCATCTGAATTGGATCGTCTCCAGCTATGAATGTTTTTTGTGCCAAAGGATCCTAACATCATGCTTTCAGCTCAAGCAGTCACAGACTGCAGTCTGAAGTCAGCTTCAGGGTGGCAGAAGATTGCCAGAAATGCTACCGTCTCTAGCATCCATCTGAAACAAAGAGGAACTCAGACTCATAATCCTGAACGACTGTTTTGAATATTTCATTTTTCAACCATCGAACTTGCAGCCCTTTAAGGAGGAAATTACGTTTGCTTCGATTTACAGACACAGAAGCAGTGCCAAAGAAGAGTCTGAGAGTCCTTCCTTTCAATAAAGGTCACTGATGGCTCCCAAGCCTGGGTGGCGCTTGAGCAAAGGCTCCTGCCTGTACATAGAAGCTTTGTCTTGCGGCTTCTGACATCTCTGCCCTAGATCCCTCTTTCCCACTGTCTCAGCCGAGGATGATCTTCACCAGGAAGATCCCTGGGGAGACGGGGAGGCCAAGCCTGCTGCGGAAGCCACTGGGGAGAGCGTCGGCGTCGCTGCTCGGTGCTTCAGCCGCAGTAGTGGGAACTCGGCACCCTGCCCACGGGCTGGGGCAGACGCATGCGAGGACAGCAACTGTCGTGGAGGCCGTGTCTGAAACAATGTGGTGGCGTGACGATTACATATCTGTCACTTCTCCACCCCCATGTCTTATACAGCCTGGCGCGTGGAAATCCCCGGTGCAGCAGCCAGCGCTGAACCAAGGAGTTTACAAACTGCTCTGCACTTTGCTCTGGAATGAGCAGCGGGATGTGACCGGGTGGGGACAAGAGGAATAGTACCTGAAACAACGAAATGCAGCATATGCAGGCGTTTAACCCCTTCCTTCCTCAGAACCACAATGCCAGGTTTTGGTTAGGATCATTGAAAACTCAGTAAGAACTTGATCTCAGGAGGCCAGCCCTGACTCCCTTGCCTGTAAAGCTCACCTACACTGTACAGCCGGAAAGAGGTGAGACTAGGCCAGTTTTTCCCCACGCATTTTCCCCACTTACTGCGCTCTGTGTTGAAGCAGGGATCAGCTGGAGAGTCCTATGTTGACCTCAGTTAGGAGCACAGCTCCTACAGCAAACAGGGGAGCAGCTGTCTTACTGGGTCCAAGTTGCTCTTCCCCCAGAGCAACTGGGGGGTGCTGGGAAATGTAGTTCAGTACAGGCTGCACGTACGCCCTTAGCAAAGCCTGATGGCTGACTGTCTGTTCCCGATTTTGATTAACTTCTGGAGTTAGTGAGGCTGCCTGAGAATTAACTTTTTTTTTCCCCCCACACCCGTGTTGTTCTATTTCATTCTATTAGAAATGCTGCATTTTGCCAAGCAGAAGTTACTATGAAAACAATACTACTGCAGTAATTTGAGCTGTTCTTAGTAGAGGAGTTTGTTCCTGTTTGTTTCTTTCTCTTTTTTTCTTCTTTTTTTTTTGGTCCAAGTTTCTCTGTTTTTTATATCATTAACATAAGAGCATTGTTTAAAGGACCATATGTCCTAAACAGGAAAATATGCCAGGAGATGGATATACCTAAAGGATGGAGCTGTTTAGTTTGAGAACCCAAACTCACAGCTGAATTTGTAAGTAAATAGCCCTTATTAGAAACCACGTTTTGCCAATACAGATGTCAGAATAACGACAGATTATTTTCATGCCTTTATAAGTGAACAAACAGATTCCTCTCAAATACTGAAAATGTTATTTTGGGCTAGGATCTACCTGCCCATATTTAGCATTAAAATAATTTTGTAAACATACGAAAGTCAATGTTTTCAGGGCAGCCTTTTGCTTTTTGGTCATGAATTGAGATGTTCTAATCAAGAATTCACGTCATGTAAAGCTCACCTACACTGTACAGCCGGACAGAGGTGAGACTAGGCCAGTTGAGAGCATAGCTTGTAAAAATAATAAACAGAATATGCTGGGAAATAGCACTCTTGTTACCAGTGTTTCTTACCAGTTTAGGTTTAATTATGCTGACTGCTATTTGTGTGCTTCCTGAAACAGAGCAAGCCCAATTTTATTAATCCTCTAATTGGATTAATGGACAAAACACATCTTAATAAGATAAAGGATTGAAATATAATCTCTAAAGGAAGTATCCCCCCTGCTGTTAAAATGAACTAACAGATCTATTGACCCTATCAGCCTCTAGAAATGGATCTTGTATGGAGAGCTGGCTTCAGAGGGAAGCAGTTGGGGGAGATACTGTGAACCTCAAACCTTGGGACAGCCTCTCAACCTTCTTCAGCCCAAAGCAATCAGTTATGTGGTAAGCGCACCCCTATCCACATGAAGAATTTAAAGTCGGAGCTCTGTGCTGCAGCGCAAAGACTCCTTTGAAGGCAGTGCAGTGCTGTCGTCTCTTGTTGCTTTATGCAGCTGAGAAACATCATGGATTAGCCCCATTGTGTATACCTGGCCTCTGTGCTGTGCAAAGATATGCAGAGAAAATGAGAACAGAGTCACTTCTGTGACTGATCTGCCTGGTGAGAAGCCATGCAGTCTCTGAGAGATTCCTCCTCCAAGGGTCCATACACCTGTGTGCGATTTCACATTGCCAATTAAATATTTCTGCAGCACATTACCAGGGGAGATGCTTTTGAGAATAACAGAGGCTTTATCATCATTTATTCATGTAATTATTTAATTTAAGGAGCATAAATATCAGTTGTCACTTCAGCACTGAGTTGTTTCTTTGTAAGTATTTTTAAGACAGGCTCTGAGGTGTGTGAATTGCACCTATAAACTGTTTATATTGTTATATTTGCCCCCTGCAGGTACTGTACTCCATGTGGGACACAATCCTGTGAGCAAAGTGAAGACCTGGCCATACAAACCCATCTGTGACAGTTTCCTGTAGCTTACTAACTTGAGCTTTGACAGGCTGCCAGAGGAAGTGAATCCCTGAGACTCTCCTGATGCAAGAAGAGCAGGTGAGGAGGACAAGAGCAGCTGGAACAAGTACTTGTGATCTCTTACATTGACAGGATGGCAAAATAGGCAAATCTTTGGTCCAGTGCCACTAAGATTTCTTTAAAACCTGGGTTTGTAAAATACGTCCGTATTAGCAGTTGGTAAAAGATTTTTCAAGTCAAAGAAGTGGCTGGAAATTGTAATTCTAGGCTAATAATGGTTATAGGAATAATCTTGCTTTTTCTTGCTGTTCTGTTTGTGTCTCTCCAGTTGCCTGCAATAAGCAGAAACAAGCATTAGAATTGCTAACGGCTGGCCCTTGCCAAACAACTGTTAATCGCTTTAAATACATAAAATCAGCAAACTTGCATTGAAAACTTCTGGTCAAGCCACAAGAAACTTCTTGGTAAAAAAATATTTCTTTTTTAGAAAGAGGCCAAGGAAAGACAAACCACTTCTTTAAAGAGAAAGTTAATGAGCGGTCTTTCCCTCTATCATTAAATTTTAGATGCAAACTAACCAAATCTGGCTTTTCTCTAAAGTTAGACTTGTACTGTATATTATGTAAAGGAGGGACTCCACAGTTTCTCACACTTAGGGTGGGGACCTTTAAAGGCTGAAACTGTCTAATTTGATCCTGCTGATGACATTCTGTGCTCCTAACACTTGCACAGGTGTTGAGGAGACACTTGAACAGCTGAATGACATTTTGATGTGGATTCGCTTACTTCAGCTTATTGGGGTAGCAGGTGTATTTTTTGTCTTTTCCTCACCCTGCTGCCATTGGTTTGAGAAGACTCTCAAACTCTGGCACTGATTTGCTGCACTGCACAAACTAACTGATGATAGGATCTGGCCTCTTGACTGCAGGTAATGACTTCATTTTGGGAGCAGACTAGCACCATTTGATGAATGTGTCTGAAACTAGATGAGGCTCCATCCCTTTACAAAGAGTAAGCCTATGTTAATAGAATCACAGAATGGTTTGGGTTGGGATGGACCTTTAAAGGCCATCTAGTCCAACCCCCATGCAGCTAGCAGGGACAGCTTCAACTAGAGCAGGTTGCTCAGAGACCCAGCTAACCTCACCTGTAAGTTTTCCAGGAACGGGGCATCAACCACCTCTCTGAGAAATCTGGGCCAGGTTCTCACCACCCTCCATGTAAAAAAATTTCTTCTCTCTAGTCTAAATCTCCCCTTTTTTAGTTGAAAACCATCACCCTTTGTCCTGTCACAACTAAAAAGATTGTTCCTGTCTTTCTTATAGGCACCTGTAAGTACTGGAGGGCTGCAATAAGGTCTCCCTGGAGCCTTTTCTTCTCCAGGCTGAACAGTCCCAACTCTCTCAGCCTGTCCTCAAAGCTGAGGGGTTCCAGCCCTCGGATCATCTTTGTGGTCCTCCTCTGGATCTGCTCCAACAGGTTTATGCCCTTCTTGGACTCTAGGGCAGGACACAGTACTCCAAGTAAGGTGTTTTAAAGTTGTTAATACACTTTAAAAAGTTAAGGGGTACTGTAAGCTGACTTGCTGAGATGTAAAGATGACTCACCTGTATTTCAAAACACTGTGTGCAGGTCACAGCCCATTGTCTCTGAAACGATACCGAAGAACAGGAAAAGGTTCAGAGGACAACAAGCATGGTGAAAGACTTGGAGTATGGCCACTGCAAGGAACTAGGTAGGCTCTGATGCTTCAGCCTGTGTAAGGGACAGGTACCAACCATTTGCTGGAACCTGGTTAATCACATCTAACTAACTGGAGCCACATTCCCAGTGAACAGAGGTAGTTTTCCATGCTCTGGCTAAGGGGTGGCGCAACTGCTAAGTAAAGGATGTTGTGAATGCAAAAGAGCTCTAGCTCAAGAGAGGAGAAATACTCAACAGAGAAATCTGGGTAACTCAATAGACGGCATCAGGCTGAGAAAAATCTCAAAGTTAAAAGTGTTTGGAGGCTGGGACAGTACTGTAGGCAGCTTGAGCTAAACAGAGCTTTGGTGTGAGCCACTACAGTTGTGTTCTTAGGAGGCCTTTTGTGATTCATTCTTGGTTTAGATGGACCTTCCTTTTAGTATCCTTCAGCTTAGGGCCTATGGAGTGTTGCTACAGGATTGTTCAGGAAGGGAAGCGTGTTGTTAGGCTTGTGCTTGCTACAAAGGAGTCAGTGTTTCTGCTAGCTCTGAAAATCCTGAAGAAAGTCTGAAAAAGATTGTTCTGCTGTGGTTCTCTCTTATGAAGCATTCCTGTTGCACTTGTTCTTAAAGATAATAAGTGCTTCTTAAAAAGGTGCCAGCATAACAAATTGCTCTGCTATGACCTGCTTGAATCTGTCCAACCTCATCAGCACTTGACAGCAAGTGACTTGACAGCACAAGTCCAACATAGAGGAAATTTACAGTCTTTTAATGCAACTGGAATGTCAGTGACTATACTGGAGTTGAGGAAGGCAGAAGAAAATGAGGAAGTACCCTCTACCTAACAGGCAGAAAGCACCAATAAGGGGAAGAAACAGATTCATGGAGCAAGACAATGCCATGACTATTGGAAACAACTCTTTATTTGACTGCTTGGTAGAGGCATTTTAGAAGGGTCTAGAAAACAAATCTTGTGAGGAGTGGCTGAGGGACTTGGGGTTGTTTAGCTTGGACAAAAGGAGGCTCAGGGGAGACCTTCTCACTCTCAACAATTCCCTGAAAGGAGATTGTAGCGTGGTGGCGGTCAGTCTCTTCTCTCAGGTAACAAGCAATAGGACAAGAGGAAACTGCCTCCGGATGTGCCAACGGGGGTTTAGGTTTAGGAAACATTTCTTCCCCAAAAAGGTTGTAAAGGCCTGACCCAGGATGCCCAGGGCAGTGGTGGAGTTCCCATCGCTGAAGGGGTTTAAAAGCCATGTAGATGTGGTGCTGAGGGACATGATTTAGTGGTGGGCTTTGCAGTGCTGGATTAATGGTTGGCCTTAATGATCTTAAAGGTCTCTTCCAACCAAAACAATCCTATGCTAGGCTCCTTTTAGCAAAAATTTCTTTGCCTTCAGCCCCATACTGACCAGTATAAGCAAGCCTGCTACTATACATGTGTTGTGGTTTAAGGTGTGTGGGGGGGACAGGTGCAGCAGCTATTCCATTCCCCTTCCTGCCACACTCTAGTTCCGTTTGTCCCTTCCTCTCTGGGATTCCTGCTAGGACTGCACCTCTGTGTGGCTGGCTACAACTTCAAGTGGTTCAGAAGAAATCCAGCAGCATCCAAGAATCAGTTTTGTGTATATTTGTATATACACCTCCTCTTAGTATCTCTGTATATTCCCCTTCCCTTAATAACTTTTTGTTCCCTATTAAAATTGTAATCTTAACTTCCAACTTTGTGTAAGGTATTTTTTCCTCCCCCGGGAGGGAAGAGGGAGGGGGAGAGAGGGGTGAAAGAAATTCTGCTCCGTGGGGCTTGCCCTGAGCCTTAAATGGAGACAACATGCTAATAAATGTCGTCATTCTCCACCGTCTGCCTTCCTTTCTAAAAATACCTGAATAGCACAAAAGATGATGATAAGGCAGCAAATCTTGCTAGAAAGAACCTGAATGCCTCTACAGCGTGTGAGGTTTTGCCAAATCTCTAGAAGCTGCTGTTAAACCTCTGGCTAGATCTTATGGACCCTGTGGATAACAGGGCTTTAGCTAGATGCCTCAGCTAGAAGCTTGGATATCATTCCAGTGTTTCCTGCAAGTTGTAGGAGTTGTATTTCTGTTGGAAGAGGACCAAAATGAGAGGAAGGGAAGGCTTATTTTTTTTGATGGATAGTTAGACTAAAAACTGGCCTTCTTTCTGCTCTGGTGCAAGCAGCTCTTGCAGTACTGGCAATGTTGTCAGCTGTGTGGACACATCTGGACAAGAAATGACTAAATTCACTTCATGTTGTTGTTTGTCATATGAGAGATTTGCTAGCCCATAGTCTTCCCCAGAACGGGGCATAACACCTGATGATGTGATGTTTGCTCTTCAAAAGGCATTCCTGAGGGAGCCGAAACTGAGGTAGGAGTTTAGCTATAGGGAAATCTTAGTTACGGATCATGCTGCAACCTCCAGTGACTTCTTACAAACAAGGTGGTTTTAAGACAGTTCAAAGCAACCCTGCTAAAGAATATGTGTTAGAAGGGGATTCTGACCCATGCTATGTTTTGTGTGTCAAAGGGGCAAAGTGATAAAGCTTTTGATAGTGCCTTGCAAGATCACAGAATCATAGCATGGTAGGGGTTGGAAGGGACCTCTGGAGATCATCTTGTCCAACCCCCTGCTAAAGCAGGGTCACCTAGAGCCTGTTGCCCAGGATCATGTCCAGGCGGGTTTGGAATCTCTCCAGAGAAGGAGACTCCACAACCTCTCTGGACAGCCTGGGCCAGGCTCTGGCACCCTCATATATGCTGTTATCAGCCAAGTTTAGATGAAAGCTCTGGACGGGGCGGGAGCCTGCTTCAGAAATGGCATTTGCTGAAGGTACCATCAATCTGGAAGCATTTTCACCAGGACTTTGCAAGAAAAGACTGTCAGCCTGCTTCAGAAATGAGGATCTGGGCAGATTACACGGAATTGTGCATCCAACATGAATCATCGGTCAAAAAGCAAACGCCGGCTGGAATGTCCACCTGGAAGCATCAGCTGAGAGCTGTGGAAGCCATCCCCTCCCTGTCGGGGTACTGAGGCCTCTGCAGGAGTGCGGGACTAAGGTCTCCATCACAGTCGTGCCTGGGAGTCCTGCGGGGCTCGGCTCCCCTGGCTACAGATAGCCCCCCCCCTTCCCACCATTTTAGGCCACTTTCGGGAACTTTTACTCCAGAAATGTCACATTTCCCCATTTTCACCCCATTTCTTTCCCCCTCGCTGATTAAAAAAGAGCAAGCCCCGCGCGTTCCGCCTGTTCTCTTACGGGAGACCCCTCACGGGCGGCGGCGAGACCCTGCGGCGCCCACGTGGAGCAGTGGCGGCGCCTGCGTAGTGGGGCGGCCGCCGCTGTGACCGAGCTCACGTAGCGCGCGCACCCCCCTCGCCTGCTCCGCCCCGCCTCGCTCGGGCCGGGGGTGGGCGAGGCCTGAGAGCCCATAAAAGCTGCGGCGGGGCCGGCCGCCCGCTGTGCGTTACGCCACGGGGCAGCGTGTGGCAGTTCGTTACCGGCGCCGTTGCCCTCAGCCCCCTCTTCAGCCGGCGACCCCCTCTCCCTCCCCCCAAGCTCTCCACTCAGGTGAGGCCCGGCCGCCTTCACCCTGCTTCTCGGCGGTGGGTGATGAGGGAGTGGGTGGGTCAGGGGGACGCTGCGCGCCGTGAGGGGAGCGTCGGGGTCTGGACGCCGCAGCTGCATGGGCGGGGGTGGGGGGGGATACGTGGCAGCGCTCCGCAGCCGTCCCTCCCTCGTGGCGAGGGGCCGGTGCCCCGGGCCTTCTGATCGTTACGTAACGGGAGCCGGCAGAGCCTCCGGAGGGGGGCGGGAGGGCGCCGGCGGGCAGGGCCTGCCTTCCCCGCGGCTTGTTAGACTAAACACTCCTGTCGCCGCCTCCTCTTCCCCGGAGCCGTGGCCGTGCGGCCCGCTCCCTGTGCTCGGCATTTAAACGTGGCCGCAACCCCACGAGCCTCGGTACCTTCTCGCCTCAAACCGGGGTTGCGCGGCGGCACAGGTGGGCTCCAGCTCGCCGGTCCCACCCCAGCTCTGTACCACTTCCCGCGCAGCCGGTATCTCCCCACCCGGAGGCAGCTGTTACTGGGGCTTAATCAAAGCGGGCTGCGTGGAGCTGGTGGCCCAGCTTGTGCTGCCTGAGGAGTTGAGGAGCGCTCGGGCACTCGGACGGCTTAATGCTTGGATGAGTGAGAAGTTCCTTTGCATAAGCACTGGAGGGGCTGTGCTGGTTGTCGCGCACTGTGTTTGTGACCACGTGCAGTGTGTGTAGTAGTTACATCGTGAGGAATAAAGCTTATCTTGATTCCCCTCTCTTTCCACTACATTGGGTTGCAGTCAGCCAATTGCACTATGTAAAACTTATCATGCATCTAACTTTGCAGTAAGCTTTACCCTTGAGCAGGTCTCTTAATAGGGTCTAACCCAACTAGAAGGAAAAGCACCCACACCGGGTCTTGAGGATGCTGTTGAATGAGGAGAAAATAAAAATGTCACATGTGCTTAGAGTAAATCTAGTTTACCTGAAAAGCTGGATGCTCTTAGAGGAAAGATATTTTAGGATTACAGAGGCAACATGAAAAGGATTGCCCATCATTCCATTTCACGCATTTATTTTCTTTTCCTGCTGATGAAGTAAGAGGAGTTGCAGAGGTGCTCAAGTGCTGCTTCAGATACATAAAGGTTCAATGCTTGAGGTTTTAATAAATGAAAGAAGCTACTGGTTACAAGTAGATAAACGTTAAATACAGCTCATGGCAATGCTAAAGACAATTCAGCTAAGCATTCAGACAGTACTCTTCCAGGAGTGGAAAGTAAAGGTAATGAATTCCCAGTTTATCTGGGAAGCAGAGGCCTGTTTTGGGGGTAAGAGATGTTTTCTTACTGTTCTACACGCATTACTACTTCTGGATCGTTGCTGGATACATTTGAATATCTTGAACCATACTACAAAGCACTTGATTGACCTAGAGTACTCTGCACTGCTTCTTAATTACATGCTGACTGAACCAGTACTGATGTGTGTGTGTCCGTCCCTTTCCCCTTGGGACTCAGCAGTAACAGCAATGTGCCTAAATCTTGCTGTGCTAAGAGTGTTAATTCTGGCATTTAAGTAGTGGCTGTGGTATAGGTAGGCACATCTCTTCTAGTGGTTGCTTCATTTAGAAGCTGAAGAAGCAGCACCATTTCATGAACTGCTCTCCAGTGGCAGTGCAGTCCTAAGCAACTCTTGATCTGTGCTTTTCACGTGGGCCCAGACAGATAAAACAAACCAGAAATAAGTGTTTGAGAGGGAGAAACCACTACCTCACCTTCCAGCAGAAAACAGCTGATGTGTATTAGTTCCCTTCTCTAATTCACTGTGTAGCCCAGCACAGCTGCTGTCATCTGCTGGCCCAGCTACAGTGGTGGTGTGGAGACAGGAGCTGCTGCAGAAACTTTGGTGAACGACGGGGTTAATCTGTGCATTGAGAGCAGCTCTCTGACCTGTGGAGAATTAAATATTGCTTCATAATGAGTGGGTTTAAAAATCTAGCTTTTAAAGCCATGATTTCTGAGGCATGCATGTAGATTAGAAAATACTGAGTGCAGTTTGAAAGAGATAAATGACAGATAATGAGTAACACTGTGAAAGGAGCGAGGATAAATAGAGGTTTATGGGAGGAAAACTCTGCCTCCTGTGGAGGATGATATAGATAAGGAAACTTTTTTTCTTAAAGTGATCCAAAGGAATATATTTGCTGAAAAAAACCTTTCTTGATAAATCATGTCTGTTTAGCTGAGGAAAGAGCGTAAATAAAATTTGTGCTGAAACCGCATCTTTGCCGTCGCTTGTGCTGTGTGTTTCTAGGCAGCGTTCTTGCAGTAACTTCAGAAAGACTTGCTGTTCCCCTTGAGAGGAGCAGGCTTTCTGCTACTGCAGAACCGCTTGCAGGGCTGCAGCTTCAGCTTCAAAGAGCTCTGATCTGTTACTGTTTTCCAGCTGTTGATCATGGGGATTGTCCTGCTTTCTTTATAATCACTCTTAATATCTGAAAACATTCTGTGTTTCTCAATAGATATTCTGCTAAGCCTTGAGCAGAAGGATAGCACTCCTGCCTGTTGTGTCTAACAAGATAAGTGCTCTGCTTCATTGCCAGCGTTCTTTATCTTGGCTTAGAAAGTTAAAACAAGTGGGCTCTGCGAGGTCTATGTCTGTGCAGTCTTAGTCTGGAAGAAACCAAGGGAAAACTTGCTTCAGTTCTTGGGTGCAGATCTCTGTATGGACATGCCTGTTCTCTAGTGAGACTCAGGAATGTTGTCTTCAAGTTGGCAGTAAATGATACTTAAAACACATCATGTAGTTGACTCTCACATTGATTATCATCTCTTACTAGATTATTGTATTACTTATATTAGATTACTTATTTTAATTACTTTGTAGTTAAAAAGAAGCCATGTTCTTTTTTTAGCAGGAATCCTAGAAAATCTTTCTTCACTCACAGCTTGGATCTTAATTTTAAATGTAATGTGCTAAAGAACTTGGGGAACTGGATTGTAGTGTCCTGTGACACTTAAGCGATGATGACAGCTAGATGTTCTTGGTACTTTGTGCTTACTCTGGGAAAGTTCTTTCCTTTTGAGTACTATTTCCAGTCACATCAAGTCATGAGACTACAACTTGAGTTGTCCTTGAGACAGGAGAGGTTTAGTGCAGTGAGCAGCCATCATTTCTGGTGCTGTCCTCTTCCTCCTAAACTGAGAGCAGTTTAACTGATTTTTTTATTTTTACGTACAGTAGGATACAGCAATGATTGTGAGAGTGGATCAGTATTAAAATCAAAGATTGAGAATCTTAGTGATACAGTTTCCCATTCATGTTTTTTTTCTGCTCTGCAATGTCTTAGTGTTTCAAAGCTTAGCAAATATACTGCTTAGGGAAAGTCGGGAAGCTCCTGTGTTAAAGCTGTCAGCTGGACTCCCACTTCTGTATGTGGGTGGTGGATTCCCTCCTCGACAAGATGCTCAGCTGCCATCTTTGTGTTTGCCTGGGGGACGTGGCTGAGGAGGAGAGTCAGACTGACAGGAATAACGGAGAGAGGATTTTTGTCTTGTGCTTATATCACCAACAGGAAGAAATTAAGCCTACTTAGTTGGCATCTTGTGCATCTAAGAGATTTCTAGCATCTATCTTAACTGAGCTTTATTTTCTTTGATTTGGGAACCTGTAGCTGATCCTTCTGCAGTAGTTTTTAAAGCCATGCTACTTAGCAATTGCTGTTAGGGCAGTGAACGCTTGACTGGCTGCTGCTTGGGCTCTGTTTCCAGCTCTGAATTCCGTCTGGGAGGGAAGTAATCTTGGGTGGCTCAAAGCTATTGCAGGAGTCTGAGTCCTTGCAAATAACAGAGCATCTGGAGACTGCAAAAGGAAAGAAAAAGTTGGAAGTGGCCTTTGGATGTCATCTAGGCTAACCTCCTGTTTGAAGCTGGGTGAGCTTGCAGGGTAGGTTAGGCTGTGGGCACGCTTGTCCCCTTTAGTTGTGAAATTATTCCAAGAATGGGAAATGTAGTTTCTCTGGGCAGCCTTTTCTAGTGCCTAATGGCTGTCATTGTCAAAAACTTTTTCTTTGTACCTCCTTAGAATTTCCCTTGTTGCAATTTGTGACTGTTGCCACTTGGTCATTCTGCTGTGTGCCTGTGAAGGTGTGAGGGATAGGGCTGCAACTGTATTTGGAGTCAACCTGGTATTGAAGCAGGCTGTAAAGATGGGTAGAGAAGAGGAAAAACTGTTCCGAAAGTGTGCTATTCCAACAGATTTTTAAGGCATCATTCTGTTGAGTGAGGTGGAAGAGTCTCACCAAGAACCATAGGTGGAGAGGAGACATAATTTTCATCACCTTTTTGGTGTTTCTTCTTTCTTTTGTTTGTATTTTAGAAGAGTTTCATATTGATTAATAGTAAAAACTAAACTTTCTGAAGCTTTCCTTGTGTTTCATCAAGTGCAGTAAACAAATAGCTCAATGAATTCCGAGCACTGATAATGTTGGCAAATATTTATCGTGTAGTAGAACTGTTTGTGCTTTGTAATTGATTCACAGATGTATTGGCTTGAGTGCTGCATGAGCAGGAGGCACTCTGCTTTCTGCAGAGTGAAATCTGAGTTGAGCAGTGTTTTTAGTAGCAGTGCAGGTACACATCGGTGTCCTTGAGCTTGTGGATATGACCTCTTCTAAGTAAAGAGTGAAAGGAAATTTGCCAGCAAGAAAACTTGATTCCAGATGTGACCCATTAACAATGTACAGCAATTACTCAATTAGAGCTGTCATTTAATGAGACTGACATCAGTCACAGAAGAGGGAGGTACAGTGGTATAGATGTTGCCAGGATCCTTGGCTTATGCTGAAAACTAGGTAAGTGTTCCAGGCTGGCTGGAGGGGATTGTCTTATTTGTTCATTGTGTTTAGGGCAGGAGTTCCCCAAATGGGTTAAACCTGTGCTGTTACCAGAAACAATCATTTTGCCTTCCTTTGCTGTCTTTGGCTACTGGTTCCTACCTCCAGATTCCCCCCTTTTACTGATATAGGTGTTACATGGCTGTATGGTGAGCTCTATTAGAACTGAATCAGGGTGAAATGAGTTTGAGGTTTTGGGGAGTTTTTTTGAGTAGTTGTGTTTGAAATAATCTGATTTAGCTTGTTGCCTGGCTGCTTGTGGAGGGAACAGGCGAACGAGGAGGAGGTGAGGAATGCGGTGTGGACAGCAGGGCTGGTGTAGAGCATGGTTGAGGCTGAGGTGCCTGGCTCAACCAGGGAGAAAGCAGGAATCGGGCTCCCCTCTCCACATTTTTACTTTACAACTTTCTGCCCATGAATGTGCCAGAATGTTTCAAACTTTGAATTTGTGGTCATGCAGATAGGAGATGATTTACAGGAGCTGGAGATGGTGCTGCTTTTCTAGGCTCCTACAATTTCCCTGTTGTTCCTGTAGGTACCAGTGAAACTGTGCTTGCCCTGCCTGCAAAGTCAGTAAATCTAAACCCGAGCACTGCTCTTTCTGTAGTGCTGAAGGTGGAAAGGACAGGAGGGAACTGCTTCCTTCTAAAGTGGTACCATCTTCTAAACTGCTTCCATCTAAAAGATGCACTACATGAAGAGCTCATGCCCTCTGAAGTGTCCTGTTCGTACCTCCACTTGTGGGTGGAATGATTTTCCTGTGGGTGTGACTTCTGCACTTTGCTGGGTTTGTTGCACCTTCCTTGCGTGAATGGCACACCTGGATTTGTGGTGTTTGCTATCCATACTTTCAACTCCATCAAAAGCATATTGCTTTCTTCCCTAAATAGGACAAACCGCTTTGTAGCTGGACTTGTTTTGTGATGTTGATTTTTTCTTTTCTTTCTTTTTCTTCATTAGTTGTCTTGCTGTTGGAAGAGTTGTAGAACAGTTTCTGTTAGTACATGTGGTCATTTTCATTTTTCTGAGCAGGTGCAATACACGAGAGTTTAGGCTTTTGTGTTTGGAAAAAAGTAAATCTTGTGAATTCTAAGCCAGCATAATTACTTTCAAAGTATGAAGTAGTGAGGAAATCCCAGGTTGTTAAAAGGGTTCGGGATCTTGAAAGGCTGGGAGCTTGGCAGCTATTTGTGGGAGAAAGCACTGCCTGTGAGCCTGCTCTGGACTTACTCAGCAACTGACTGTGAACCTGCTGATGGAGAAGCCTTTTCTATCAGGGATGGACACAGGCCTCAAGATGGTGGCAGCTGAAGAACATGAACATGCTGCTAACTTGCTCTGTGGACCGGTTGTGAAGGATTTTCATTTAGGCCTGTTCCACCGGCACCTTTCTAACTGATCAAAAGAAACATGTTTTTTTCATTGGGTGGATGAACTTGGTAATATGTATTTTAACTTGATATTACAGGGTTTTTTTCACTGTTTAATCTTCTTTTTTTTATGCTTTTTTCATGAAGCAGCTCTATCTGCAGTTTGTCTTAGATGTCAAAAAAATGAAGAGTGCTTGTGAAGACCCTGTCTCCAAGCTATTCTTTCTTCTCTTACCACACCAGAAAAAAGTGTAAGAAAGTCTGCAGGGCATCAGTCCTCTATGAGAGCTGCCCAAGCTTATCAAGATTCTGTTACCTCAAGAACTAGTGGCAGCCCCAGGAGAATAAGCTATCTCTTTAGAAGGTAGATTCAACTCTGATAAATAGGGATTTATTTTTTACCTACTTTCTTTCATAGGTACGTGGTGAGGTGACAGCTATTGAATGATGGCATTCATCAAGATTTGGTATACTGTAGCCATTGGACTTCTGCTGCCTTTTTCTTACGCCCATACAGACTTCTTCACTTCCATTGGTGAGACACGCTTTGGTGTATATGCTGCAGAGCTGAAAGAATTTCTTAATGGCTCTCAAAACTGATCCTGCAATGATGTGCTAGTGGTACCCAGGGCTTTAATTGGTACAGAACTAAATCCACTTACTCATGACTTCTTTCTTTTGGGAGAAGCACAATTTTGAGTTAAGTCAGTCCAGTCAGTCTAATTACCCAGGCTAGGCTTTGGATTCATTATGTATTCTTATAGGTATTGGATTTTAAACAACATTTTGGTGTGACTGTTGCACATCTGTGGAAGCAAGCAAAGCAGCTGTTGAGGGTGCTTAATGACACCAGTATGTCAGCGTATTCTTTCTTGGGTTCTGATGGCCTGTGAGACAGCTGAACATGTGGGCTGTATTGCTTCGAGAAGAACCAGTTCAGCTGCCTCCTTGCAGGAAGTGAAGCAATTATTAATTAATAACAGAGTCTATTAGGGAACCCCTTGAAGTCATGCAAGTAATCTTAAAAATAAAAGGCTGGATTAGTATTGTATATCAAACATGAAGGCTTTGTGTATTTCTGTAACTTTATCTTTATTTGCTCTACGTTATGTATGCTTGGATGAAAGATTACTCTGTTGCAACCTACTTCCTTTTCCAAATGATTCCTAAATTAGTTCTAATAATAAATATGTGATATTAGGTTAATTTCCATGGCAACAAGCTGGGTCCAACATGAGATTTTCTCCTTAAAAATAATAAAAGGCAAGAAGCCTTGCTCTAGTCCTTCAGGATTACTTAAGCAAATGCAGAAGAACTTTGAGGGAGAAAAGACTGAAGAGGGGAACAAAGTAGAAGAGAGGAAGAACACCTCTATTTTTGGTTCTTATATTTTTTTGTTTCTCCTTGTCTAACCAAACAAATTTGTTTTCTAGGTCATATGACAGACTTAATTAATACAGAAAAAGATCTGGTGGTGTCACTGAAAGATTACATTAAGGCAGAAGAAAGCAAGTTGGAACAGATCAAAAAGTAAGCACCTTGTTTCATAATGCTAATAGTTAATAATTTGAGTCCAGCCTTACACGAAAACTGTTTCTTAAGGTTGATTAGATTGGTGGAATTCTTCCTCTGAGGCAAAGCTTAAACCAGCTGTTTTTGCTGAGTTTTTGTCCTAAGTTATTATCTCTGAACCATTGGTTTGTTTTATGCAGCTTTCTAATGATGAAATCAAATCAACCCACTTTCTATGTGATACCTTTGCTTTAGGATTCCTTCTTGCACATATCTCCCAAGGGGATGTAGTTCTTTCAATGGCTATTTGTCTAGTGCAAACTAAAACCCAAGAAGACTCCAGATGAGCATTGCAAGGGCTGCAGTGGCACGCAAGATGTAAAAGCTCTAAAAAGTGTTGCTGTGGCTGTGTCATTCATGAGTGGCTAAGCAATGAATAGTAATAACCCACTACCAGAACAAAGTCTCTTTATACATGCTGTATTTAGATAAAAAGGTAAAAAAAAAAAGACAGAATAAGACTTGTTTACTACATTTAAAAATAACAGGAGACCTGACCGTTGCCATTATTATGTTCCTTGGCTCTACAGGTGTGAGGACCAGGGTCCAAAGTGTCAGAATTTATCGCAGCTAGAAATAAAATTCTGTATCACTCAGCAGGATGGTTTCCTCATTCCAAAAATGTGTATAAATCTACAATGAGGATGTTTAAACCCTTTTAGATAGATGCACGAATTTTATTTTAGCCTTTGTGTATTACATTCTACCATTCAGGAAGAAAGAGGATTCTGTCAGACTGTATTTATATCACTTAAAATACAGAGTTGGAGTTGCTCACAGGTTTGGAACGTTATAAATATATTCTTTACAGCTACAGATTAAGTTGAGACCATGCTGATTGGATATGCAAAAGTGTGTAAATGGAGCTTATTGTATAAGCATTACAGCTCTGCTTTTATTATATCAGAGGTACTTGCTGTCAGGTGAGAAAAGTTAAAATGACAGTCACAGAAAGATAGAAGAACCTGGAAAACCACCAACATCGTTTGAGTTTGAGCTCTGTGCTTTGGCTGAAGGATAGTGGGAGCTTGTGTTGATTTAAACTCAGTGAAAATTGGTAATTCCCTGAAATGCAGAGGATAGCTCGCATCTTGCGGGTAGCTTGTGGTGGAGGCTTTTACGGAACAGAAATTACATGGAAGAAATCCTGGGCTCATGGTTGGGGCTCATGGTTGCAGCAAATTTGAGCTACTCGTTAAGTTTCATAGTCATGCAGTAGGAAATGGATAGTGGGTTTGACTGCATGCAGCGTGAATGCACAATTTGTTGAAATAGGTTTCTTCAGACTTCGGCTTGCCAGAAGCTGGAGTTGGTCCATGGCAGCACTTTGAGTGTTCCATTTTGGAGGGAACCCTTTCATTCATACTGCTCCTAGCAAGAACCCAGACAGGGGCTGTCAGAGTGTAGGAAAACAATTAAAGGCAGGATGGGAAGAGTGAATGCTGACAGTGACACCTTTAACAGCTGTAACCACCTGCCTGCCTCAGATAAAGCAGGCAAACTGAATTCAGGCACACCAGCTTGTGGAACAAGCTGAGTGCCGGCTCCTAGGCAGAGTTCTCTCCAGGCTACAGGTTTTGTATTTGCTTTACATTGGCGTTGACGTTTGGTGTTCTCAGCAGGGTGTGGCACTTTTAACATTAACTTATCCTGTTTTCAGGGCATTGTTATATGTCTTCATAGTTAGATCTGCATTGTTTAGAATAGAGAGGGAATGTTTGGTCGCTTTGCAGTGCTGGTGTGCTTCCTGACTTGGGACTGGAGCAGGCTCCTGCATTAAAACAACAGATGAACGACAGTCATGTTTGAAAGCTGTGCGTGTTTCAGAGTGCGTTGGAGTTGTGAACGACTTATGTCCCTGGCAGAGTTAGAGAGGTTGGTGGAGATGGAACCATAGCCCCAGAAAGTTGGTCTGGGCTCCTCCTTTGGGAGCATGTTTCTAATGTGTTTCTTAATACAAGCTTAGAGTGTGGAAGGCAGCTTTGTGCTGGGAGGCAAGGGGCTTATCAGAGATTTAACGGTGTGCATCTAAATGTAAAATAATTTGAGACAGGCATTGAACTACCTTTTTGTAAACTTCAGAAAAAAGAGCATTTAAAAATAGATGAAAAATGTGGGTAAAGCTTTGTTTTTGATTAGTCCTGCATGAACACTCATAATGGAACTGCTGGCATCCTGTGTTTGGCATTTGTAGGCATAAGTTCTTTCAGCTGTGTTCCAACGAAGACCACAAGAGCAACACAAGATTTAGGCTGCAGCTGAGGAAGATTTAAAAAGAAAAAAGAAAAAAGCCCCTTCTGTTCCTTCCAGGAGAGCTTTATGTATATAGATAATGTAAAAGCTTGCCATTTGAGTTGGATTTTTGACTAGCAAAGACTGTTGAGAGTAGCTTGAAATCAGTTTTATAGTGGTAGACTTTTACGAGAATGTGTAAATGATTTAGTGAATGTGTGTTTTCACTATAGATGGGCAGAGAAGTTGGATCAGCTGACAGATACTGCTACCAAAGACCCAGAGGGGTTTTTGGGACACCCTGTAAATGCATTCAAGTTGATGAAGCGGCTCAACACAGAGTGGGGTGAGCTGGAGAGCCTGGTTCTGAAGGACATGTCAGATGGTGAGTGTGCCTCTAGTAAGAAAATGCATCATAACTGCATTTACTTGGCTGTGTCTCTCACATGTTGTGGTTGGTATTAGTTTTATAAGTCTGCTTTTGAGGTGTTTCATAAAAAATAATCCTAGAAGATCTGCCGTTTTGCTGTCACTGTGCTATAATTTGAGCTTTACAAAAATTCAGGAAAACTGCAATGTTTAAACTGGATAATCTCCTTGGATGCTTTAAATTTTGCAAGGGAGTCAGGGCTTACTTCATGTCCTGCTTCTTGGAAACTAGTATTTCAGGAAATTTATTCTCTAAATGTGATGACTCCATTGAACAGAAAAAGGGAACAAAACCCTTAAGAGTGCAAGACTGTGGGGCTCTCTTTGAGTATGGTCAAGTGCTGTTGCTGCCAATTTGCCCAGAGTTGTTATGGTGTGATGGTTTGAAACCTGAATGTTGGCAGAGACTGAGTGTTTGTGGAACTGAATTAGCGTGGTAAACACTTTGCTGCCTCTTCTCTTCAGCAAGAGTTCTGTAGGGAACAGGACATAAAATAGTCCTTTTGAATGAGGAGGGGGGAGAATGGGTGGACTGTTTTGTTTTAAGAAAATTGTCAGGAAGAAGGCAAATATTGGGAGAAGCAGAGTGTTGTAAAAGAAAGGATGCACGGGAGTGAAAGGATATGGTATTTTTTTAAAGCAGGAACATCTTTCCATAAATGAATGGTGTTGTCAGATCTGAATAGTTAAACTGAACTACTAGAGCGTGGCAAAAATCACAGATTTGGCCAGTTTGCTGATTTTTTGATGGTTTTGCAGCTGACTGTTGTATACTACACTTGGTTTTGGTTATGCTGTTTAGTTTCTTACTGGTGGATTATTAGATATTTGGATATTAACAACCATCATATTGGTGTTGCAATCAGCAAGTCCACAGAAAGCAGCTGCTTAGTTGCCTAAAGTTTAGTCAAAAGCAGTTAGACATCAGCATTTTTGGTTTTCATCACTTTATTCACCAGCCCTAATCTTTACACTGTTATTTTTAGCAGTTTTATTTTTCTTCCTCTTCTAAATTACTTGTAATCTACATGCAACTAAATAAAAAGCCTTTTTGGAAGACAGATTGCATGGAATGGTTGCAGAAACTACCAATACATTATCTGTAATGTTCTTCATGTGGGGATGATCTTTTCCTTGTACATAACTTTTTTTTAGCCTGTTAAGACAAAAATAGTTTCTGTATTTATTCTTTAGAAACAAACTTAGGGCGTTTGTCAGTGCTCTGCAGGGTTAATAGCTCTTCCTGGCTTATTAACGGCCTTTCCTGAAATGTTAGCTTTCACTGGAGAAGGGAGTCATTTCATGCGTAGAGTGGATGGAATTCATGGGACAAAGAAGGCCAGGTGTTTCCCTGTCTTTCCCAGGCTTTATCTCCAACATGACCATCCAGCGGCAGTTCTTCCCAAATGACGAGGATCAGACTGGTGCAGCAAAAGCTCTCTTGCGGCTTCAAGACACATATAATTTGGACACAGACACCCTCTCAAGAGGGAATCTTCCAGGTAAGAGTCACTGATGTTACTTTCAGAAGACACTGTGAACTTTTATTCAATGTCCTGATTGCAAATCTGTAATCCCATTTTGTCCCGTCTTGTTTAACTGCATAATGTGAAGGTAACAACAAGAAAACATTAGAGTTAGGTAAGGATTTATGAGAAGTGGCGTGATGTGGGTTGTTGAACATAGGATGACATATGTGTCTGTTTTAATTCTGCCACACCTCAAGAGAGGGGAACTTGTTTCTTCAGGCTGTGCTGGTGAGGAGGAGCCCAGGAAGAGCTGACTGGCTCTGGTGTACTGTTGAGCCTGTTGGAGACTACACCCTTTTGGCTTCCCTGCCTGGTGGGCTTTCTTCTGCCAGCACACTGCCCAAGTGCAGGTGGATAAAATGCACTGCGCAGAACACAAGTTTCTGAATTGAGATTCTCCTTTGTCCTGTCTTCTTGCTCTACTCATTCTCTGCTTGTGATAGAACTTGAAAATTTCTTTTTTGTTGAAATCTGCATCCTTCTTCTAGTTATGATAAGATAATGTTGATGTTAATAGTTTCTAATAAATCAATAGCAATAAAATCTTGCCTGACTGAGGATTTTCCTTGTATTGCAGAAGTTGTGCCCTGGCAGATATCTGGTTTTATTGTACAAAGTAATGCATTTTAACAAAACAGATTGATCATTTATTATCCCTTTCCCTCTCATGGATAAGGTGGACCTTTCAGATTGGGAGTAGGAAGTTTCTTTGAACTTAAACTTCATAGAGTATATAAACTGAAAAATACAGACACAGACTTGAGCTTATGTGACCTCAACTGAGGTAATCTTTAATAGGTTGATATGCAGGAGAAGACACTTCATTCTTGTTGGAAAACTCTTTCTCTGCTGAATTTTCCCTGTTTCCTCTGTTTGAAAATAATACTGTGCCAACTGGCAAAGAATCAACTCTGCACAATTCATCTGTGTTTTTGCAAGCGCTCATTGTGGTCAGATGCCTAATAAAATTAAGGGTAATTGGCATGATATGTTATGATGTATAACCTTGCTTTTGGGTTTAGTTCAAGACTGTCTCAAAGACCTCCAGATTCATTCTAGTACAATAAGCAGTTTGTTACTGTTTTCTTAAAACAGCACAAAAATACAAGATGAGGTGTTTTGGGTGGTCTGTAGTTTATTGCTGCTTTTGAAGCAATGATGTGTCCAGACTGTGTAATAAAGTGTAGCTGCAGAACCTGAAAGTTGTAGAGTATAAGAGAATAGATTGGTCTCTTCAGAGTGTGCCGTGTGGCCACTTGTCTGTGCTCCTTGTCTTCCTTCTCAGGAAATTTCTGTTTGGCCAAGTCACCAAGTTTTGATCAGAAACTTAACTATTGTTATATGTTAATTCTCTTTCATGCATTACAGGCTGTGCCATTTTTATATTAGCTCTCAACCCTGTTTGATGGTCACTGTCTCAAGCACCCTTTTAAGAGTTGTGTTTTCATATGTGGATGTTCTATTGCTTCTGAATGTACTGGGCTATGGCTCTGCAACCTGTTAATCACTCCAGAGGATCAATCTGAGGATGCTTCACCACCACCACCACACTCTATCCCCTAATCTTTGTGTTATTTTAGAGCTTGCAGCTTCAGGCTCAGGAACCTGATATGACTGGCCATCACAGAATGGACCACGAGGTGTTAAATTAGAGAGCAGACACAAAGTTGTTCTATGGGATACTGCATTTCATGGATTGTCTCTTCAGCTATTTAATCTCTTAAAGCATATCTTCAGAATAATTCCCCTGTTTGAACGCAGCTGTGAGAGCTACTATTAGAAATGGAGGGTGTATTAAGATGTAATCAGGAATGTAATTTATGTAATTTTAGCTGTAAAACTGGCAGGTCTTGTTTCCTTTTTACAAAATTAAATTTGGTTTTTCCTTGGGCCATAATTTACAGGGGCAAAAATAGGAATCTGCAATTTGCTTACTCATGCTTTAATCTTTCAGAGGTCTCTTCAAATGTTTCTAAAAATGACTGACTTAAAAGATCTTGAGTAGCTGGGATTTACTGACTGATGTTTTCTTTTTCCTCCCTCACTAACAAGTTGTGCCTCAGTAACATTTTGAAAGCGATAATGCAGTGTCTTTGAAAAGAGATTTCTGAACCTTCGTATTTGGCTTACTACTGCTCTTGCTCAAAGTGTTTGGGGTTTTGAAGGAGGATGGTTTATTTTATTTTATTTTCCACTAATGGTAAAGACATTTAGCTAGTTGCTGGTATTCTGGCAGTGGAAAACTGCATCTAACCACTTTTGTGTTCTGCCAAGGATTTGCAGGCTTTAGATACTCAAACAGCCTTTAACAAATAGCCATCACAGAATGGAGGTGCTCAAGAACAGAAATAAGCTCTGCTGTGAAGAGTAGGAGATAACTGAATGTTATTCAGAAGACTGGTCTGGAATTCAGTGTAAATTGTTTGTTTTGTTATAAATACAGGTGTGAAGCACAAATCCTTTTTAACAGCTGAAGATTGCTTTGAGCTGGGAAAGATTGCCTACACTGAAGCTGACTACTACCACACTGAGCTTTGGATGGAACAAGCTCTGAAACAGCTGGATGAAGGAGAAGCGTCCTCTGCAGATAAAGTCTACATTCTTGACTACCTGAGTTACGCTGTGTATCAACAGGGGGATCTGGGCAAAGCCATGATGCTCACCAAACGCCTTCTGGAGCTGGGTACGTGAGAGAGAGACCCACAGCTCACCACGATCCAGCTCTGCGGTCGAGCAGGTGCTAACTACGGATTTGTCTGGAGGAGTGCAGGCTTGCCTGTATTCTGACTTGTGTATGAGTTCTTAAATGGATTTATTGCTGATACTACCATTACCGTCTTGGTGGGTAGTTTTCAGTAAAATAAGACTTGTATTGCGACAAGTCATATCTTGCTACCGTATTTTTAGATGGACAATTACAGTCTCAACTCCCATGTCAGAAAGCATCACAGTTAAAAATTGCTTTTTTCTATTGCAGTATTTTCTGCCTTCTGTCACCACAGACTTCTAACCACTTACCTGTCAGTAAGGATACATTCATGCTACAGGCTTGCATCACTTCCAGCTCAGTGCTTTAGCTATCCTACGAATGCCCTCCAACCAGAGTAGATGTTTCTGATTCCTGTTTGAGGAGCATGCATCTCTTTTCTTTTTCTTTTTGTAATTAGCCTCTGCTGGATACTTCTTCACAAGTTGGAAACTCGCTAGCGATACTTACCTATTTCTTTGTCAATAGATCCTGAACATCAAAGAGCAAATGGGAACATGAAATATTTTGAATATATCATGGCTAAAGAAAAAGAAGCAAATAAATCCAGTGCAGATTCAGAAGACCAGGTGGGAAAGGAAACTGAGGTTAAGAAAAAGGATTACCTGCCTGAGAGAAGGAAGTACGAAATGCTGTGCCGTGGGGAGGGTCTCAAAATGGTAAAGTGGAGTATATTGTTTTCAAATGTAGGAAACCAACCATAACAAAGCAATGTCAAGAATTTGTTTGTAGTGTGAAAGTGAGGAAGTCATTAGAGCAGTTGGCTGAGTGCATGGAACTGAGGATTAGCGTGTGTTGGATGTCTTCCCCGTTTCATTTTGTCCGGTAGACAATAAGTAATACAGCCTCAGGCACAGCTGGCTAACTTGGATGCACTATATAATTGGAGTGAGCTCAGCTGGATGTCTAGGTTTATGTACGGTAGTGAGTGAGAGTGGGTCTTTAGCGACAAAGTTATTTTTAATCGGACTGTGTAAAGTACTGGTTGCTGTAGTATTACAGAGTAACATTAATTGCTGAAAGTACTGATTTCTGAAACTTTGAAACATCTCTTTAACTTGTAACATAACATTAAGGTAGAGAAAGCAAATTGTTCCTGTCTCTTGTTCCCAGGACATCTTCTGTTTCTTACAGATGTTTGTGTCACGTGGAAGTTCTATGTTTATCTCTTGCTCCACCTTCCTTTCAGACTCCACGGAGACAGAAGAGACTTTTCTGCCGCTACTATGATGGGAACAGGAATCCTAGATACATTCTGGGCCCTGTCAAACAGGAAGATGAGTGGGACAGGCCTCGAATTGTTCGCTTCCTTGACATCATCTCTGATGAAGAGATCGAAACTGTGAAGGAACTAGCAAAGCCAAGGGTAAATGCCTTACACTTGTTTGCCTTTTGGAATCTGAAATTCCGTGTGTAGTTTTCTGTGTGAGTGTGTGTGATCCTGTCTCCTCTCAAATGCAGATGTGTGTGCAGTGTGCTCACACGTCGCTTTTCTCATCTGATTGCTCTTGGTGACACACTCTTCAAAGGAGTCAGTGGGGAAGCTGGAAATTCTGTGTAATTAAGAGAGGCAGGTAACAGCAGTGCAGGATTGTCAGACTCTTCCAGCAGACACAATTTCAGTGCATGCTGTTTCAGATAAGGAGGAGAATGTCCTACAATGGAAAATAAACGTACTGGGACTAGGTTGTCTTCAAGTATACTTGTCATCTGGCTTCTGTTGTTTTTCTGGGTTTTGGGTTTTTAAGTCTGTATTTGCCAAAGTTTGTGACACAGAAGAGTGCCATCTAGGGAGAGGCAGCCATTCCTCTGCTCCTGGAACCAGATGTTATTGTGTAGACAAGAGCGAATGGATATATTCTCCATAAAAATGACTTCTGTCTCCCAGGCTTTGATGTTGCCTGCAGTTAAAAGAGCTCTACTAAGGCAGTACTTTATCGGCTTCTCAGGTGATTTTAAAGCTTCCTAAAGGCTGGTGCGTTGTATTTCTGAGGTAATCTTCTGAACTGTAAGCAAGAAGCACAAGCGATTCTCTTCACTTACATCTCTTCCTGCTCTCCTGTCAGGCAGCCTGGCTGCAGGTCTAACAAGCAGAGCCCTGGTCGTTCGTCTGTAGGTGATTAAGCCCCTTTGCTGCTGCAAAAGCTCTGGCATCATGTCTGTAAGTCTCAGTGCTGAAAATACAAACTTGTGAACCTGGTGATTTCAACTTCTGAACTTGCTGAGATAATCGTCTCCCTATTAAATGTTTGGCTTGTGGTAAAGACTTGGAGATTCATAGTTCATTGATGTAGTAGCATCTGTATGTAGTTATTGTTCTGCATATTTTCAATGACCAGGGCTTTGCAGGGCTCAGTTACAAGTGTAGCAAGAGGAATTAGTTTTTTGAGACTGAAAGGTCATCTCCTTCGTCCCATTGCTCAGGAAGTTACCATCAGCGTCTTTCAGAGGACAGCGCTGTCTGATCTGTGCCCAGCCTTCTGCTGTGCTGGTGGCATAAGCTGGCAGGATGAAGCTTTATTATTCAGCTTGGGGAGTCTCACTGGAATTGTAGTTTGTGCCTCGATTCTTCTCTGTGCCTGCATGGGATGAGAGGACAGGTAGCATGTTAAGAACTGACAGTACCTTTTCTTGTTAGTGTGGAGAGACAGAGGCCTTGATTTACTTAGTTCATTTTAACAACAGAAAAATGATTCTTCTAGTTGCGTGGGATTTGATATGGTATTTTGTGCCTCTTCCAAAATTTGGGCTCTGCAACTTAACCTTTCCAGTTAGAAGTGATGGAGAGTGTCTGTTAGTACATGAACAAAGTGAAAGGGCGCACATAAGGTTCTGAGTCAGTCTTATTGTAGCTGGGGTGATGCCACGTAAATGGAGCACAGTGGAGGGAGAGGAAGGCCTTGAACCAAGGGTTCTAGTTCTGTGTAACTTGGGAACACGATGCAAATGTATGAATTCCATGGAGTATGCAGTTAGTTCACGTTCGCATTCAGCGTTAAAGGAGTGCTGCTTTAGCTATAGAAGGAATCAAAAAGGTGGAATTTTATTCGTCTCAGGCTTGTACAGGATCACAGTGTTGCCTGGATTCAATTTAACTGTAAAACTCATGGTACATGCACAGGGCAGAGTGCTAACAAAGGACCAATTGTACATGTGCCATAACACGGTGCCGCTTCCAGCTGCTGTTTCAGAATGAACGAATTGAAAGCTTCTAGGTTACATTATTCAGATGACTGTTCTTCTTGCTACAGAAAAGGAAACATTTCTTCCTAGAAAACTTGATCTTCTCTAACTCTTTGCTTAAAAACCCCCACACCTAAAAACCTCTCTTTAGTAAAATTGGAGACTCCCCCTCTTTCTCCATCACTGCTCTATGAATTTCCATTTCCTCCATGAATGAAAAAGCCACTGCAGAAGGTGATGGGGTGGCTGGTGTGACATTCCCCACCCCCACCTCCCCACCCCAAGTAGGCTTCTGAATGGTCGGATTGCTGTGATGCAGTATGTGCTTTGTAATGCAACTATTCTGATGGTTCGCTTCACAGCTGAGGCGAGCCACCATTTCAAACCCCATAACGGGAGCCTTGGAGACGGCACATTACAGAATTAGCAAAAGGTAAGAGAGCTCTATGCCAGATATCTTGGGCCTGTAATGAGTGTGTACATTCTGCTCATTATGGGGAAAAAAGAGGTGGTCTAAAAAGACAACTTTGTAGTCCACCATGTTATTACATGCAGGTCTGTAACAGGCTGTTACTGCTGAGTTTCTCAGTCTTCTTCTTCAGCTAGAAGTTCTAGGGGCATATTTTGATTTCTTCTTTTTCTTTGTTTTTGGTCACCTTTGCAGTGCGTGTTCTCAAATCATGATCTGTACAAGAAGCAGTCTCTGTAATCAGCGTGAAAAATACTGTGATGCTACAAATCTTCAGTAGAATCTAGATTATTTTAGATATTCCTTTCCTCTTGTTCTTCTCACTAATCCCAAGTTGTCCTCCCTTTCCTTGTAAAATCTAGAAGAGCACTTGAAGAGCTTTTACATGTGTAAGTGGTACTTCGAGTGCTCGCTGGGCATGACAGCTGAAGTGGCACATTTGGTAGTCACACAGCATCTCATTGTCTGAGATAATCCTGCACTCCTGCCTGGGCTCTTTCAACCTCCTGCTGACACAAGTCTGGCACAACACAAGCTCATTTCCACCCGGCTCCTGCTTCATTCCAGTTTGTCTGTGAAGTACTATAGGTCTTGAATTTAGCCAATGTTTTCCAAAATTGGCTGGCTCTAAAAAAAAACACCTGCCCCCATCCAGCCCATGCTTCCCCTCAGTTTTTGTAGTGGTGATTAAAGACTGGCCATGTGTTCCATCAGTGTTAAGCCTAAATTCTGAAAGGAGTTAAACTTCTGGGTGAAGAGGGATTGTCTGTGAAACTCAGCATCGTAAATTACTCACAGAATGTCTCTAGTTTAAATTGAAAAAAAAGGAAAAGAAAAAAAAAAGGAGGAAAAAAGCGAAAGGACAATCTTAACCAAATTTTTCCAACCAATTTGTTTTGATTTGGCCGTGGCAGCTACAGCTTCTGTTGCCCTTCTAATATTGCTACTTAAGAGCATTGCATACCATCCAGACCAATCGGAACCCTTTCAAACACCTGGGGCTTGGCGAAAAAACAGCCGGCTAGGTGGGTAAGCCCTTGTCCTTTCTCTTTTTGTAGCTGAGCCGTGCTACTGTTCATGACCCTGAGACTGGGAAACTGACCACAGCACATTACAGAGTCTCTAAGAGGTAAGGGAACGCCTTCCACTGAGGAAGTGTTCTGGGACTGTGCTGCTTCGTCTCTAAATGGAGGGGCAAACGAGGATTTTGTGCAACTTTTCTACTCTTAATCTCTGTTTAGAAGAAAGAGAATGGCCTCAAGCTGAGCTGGCATATAACAAAGCACATGGTCTGCCGAAATAAAAGATGGTTCTAAATGCTAGTGGTGGCCACGGCACAGTTGCCCTCTTTCGCTTAGCATGGCTTGTCTCGTGTGACTAATGTACTAACCTGGCAGCACAGCACGGGATCTGCTCACGCTCATGAATGTGGAGGAGGCTGCCTGGGCAGCTCACCCCTGCCGCTGAACCTCAGCCTCTGTTCCTGCTGCTCCAGACAAGTGCTGATGAGCTGCTGTCGTGCGTGGGGATGGTGCAGATTAAAGCTAGGGGATAATTGCAAACGATTCCCTTGTTTAAATGATTGGATGTAGTTGCTGCTCTAATAGAAAATTAGTGTTCTTTCAGCTTCTTTGAGCAAAAAATCTGAAATTAGAATGGCTAGTAGCTTAAGGGCTTTTATTTAGCTATTCATTTCTTCAAAAATGTTCAAAACACTGGATCACAAGAAGTTGTCTGATTCAGGGAATGATTGTAACTCTCACGGAAACCAGAGCACCATTGTGGCTGGAGTCTGAGCCTTAAAGCCACACTTGGTACAAGTAGTAGCAAGTTGAAAATTCTGATTCTTGTAGAGAGCCTTGCACCCTCAGGAGCAGCACACAGGTCTGCTGACTCGTCAGGTCATGCAGGGAGTGTGGGAGTCCCTTGGAAACCATCTGGTGAGCTCTGACATGTTTGCTCCTTAAAACTACCTCCACAGGCCTCCTCCAGAATGACTTTAGGAACAGACATCTTCCTGTTTGAAATGTGTTGTGTTAAATTACTATTGTGTTAAATTACTATTTTTTGGTTTTAATTTTAAAGTCTGTCCATGTCTTCTCTATGTCAGTTACCTATTACTGTGTATTTTAAAGAAAGCATTTATTGAGTCTCTGACACAGACCACTTAGGGGCATTTATTGTGGAGTGGGACTTCCCTTTTCATGCTTCCCCTTCCCTTTGCATTCCTCTATGTGCAGATTGTTTAGGCTGTATATAATTTAAAAGAGAACTCGACATTTAAATCTGTATCAGGAGGTAAAAGCCACCCTCAAACACTGCAGGCCAGACTGCTTTAGAAGGAGCATGTTATTAATGCTGGATTGCTGAACTTCTTTTGCAGAACCACTGGTAGAAACATCTTTCTGTGTGAGCTGGCTTCCAGATGAATCATTGCTCCTGAAAACCCTGAAATGCTTGCTTTATTTTTGTAATAGATGACTGCTTTCCCCCTTCAAACATTCTTTCCAAGCAAATACACTTCTAAATTACAGCATTTCTCCCTCTGAGAGGACTACTGTTCGTGGTGCAGTACGTGGCAGGCTCTAGAAGAAGGGCATCTTGCCAGCAGTTGGAGAAGCGCCATTGAGCCATGCTGCGTGCAGGACCTGAATAAACTCAACCACTCTGACACCGCTTCTAAAGACGCTGCTGTTTTTTTCTCTCTCCTTCCAGCAGCCAGTCAGAGCTTGTAGCGTATGACTTAAAGTTTCCACTTCATAAATACCAGTCTATGCTTTTATTCACGCCCTGTTGCATCTCTATTGGTACTTTTTACATACTAAGTCCCATTTTAGAAAGTATAAGCCCGTTATATCATGGAGCTCTGGACAGTTGTCTTGTTTTTTCCCCTAATATACCGCTTAGTCTGAAATTATTTCTGCATATTATGGTATTAAAAATCTAATAAGATACCTGATAGAGCATTATAAAAGGGAGGAGGAAATGGAATTCCTGCTAGCTGTTTGTTATGAATGTAAAAGCAGTTAAAAGCCAGATCTTGGCTTGAAGAAGAAGAGACATCCCCTGGCATGAATTCAGCACGCTAATGAAATTCTTTCAATTTGTGTAACATATTAGTTTAGTTCTTAGGTGTCTTTTTACAGAGCCAAGTGGGACACCACAGTTCTATGTAGTCAGGGAATTTTGGGTTTGGGTGTGGCAGTTAAGGAAATATCAAATCCTCCTGTAAGTAAAGTCACCCACGTCTTAAACTGCCATGCTTATGACTTCCCAGAAATAAGCTGGTTCCTTTTAGTTCAGAATTTTTGTGCCTGTAGTGGACTCGTAGGTATCAGCTGGTCAAAAAGAGGAGGGACTGCTGTTGGTGCAAGTTAACTTGTCAGATGAGCAGCTTTGACAGGTGTGCATTGAAGAGTCGAGCTGTATGCATTTACTGAATCCAGCTGAGCCCTGGACTATGCATATATTTAAAGAAAAAAGTTTGCTGAGTGCTATTTAAGGCTGTTAATGCTGCACCATGTACGCCACTGGCAAGGGAGTCCTTTTTAAAATTATTATTCTTTTTTGATAGACAAGAGCAAGAAGAAAGATTCCTTTGTGTGCAGGAACACCTTACTTTGATGTCAGCAAAGACGCACAGCTGAGGCTACCAACAAAAGAGGGCAACGTAGGACAGGTTGTTACATTCTGCGAAGGCCCTGCGACGCAGCCTGCAGTAACAGAAGACCCCGTCACAGGGTTAAATCAGGCTGTAACTCATCACATAAACTATTCAACACTACAGGCCTCCCCCCCCCGAGTTCTGCTCAGCAACCACCAGACAGGCTGGCACTTGGAGTTTAGTTTCAGTTCCCTGCTTCCTCCATCTTTCATAGACTTTCTTTGTATCCTCAGGCAATTAATTTTATTTTAAAATACATATAGTACTTTCCCTTCATGAAAGGATGTAGTATTCTCCCTGTTGAAAGCATTCATTGCAATTTAAATAACCAGTACAGGCTTTTCTTTTTCTTTGGTGTGTTTATTTTTTCTTGAAGGCTTTATGCACAGACTGGACAGAGCTAGAACCTGCATTTTGAAGCTGATGGCTGGGTTGGGGCCTTTCTTGTGTATCATGCGTGAGTTTAGCATTGCTTGTGAGTCTTACCTGTTCAACGTGGCTGCGTAGCATGTGGCTGCATAACTGGTTTTGGGAGGGAGTGCCTCAAATAAGCAGTCTTTGCATTCTGCTACCACCTTAAGTCAAAGAAGGCCGTGGTGTAACACTTCCTCCTACTAACAGCATTCAGAAGCGGGCAAATCTGTGTGTTTGTGCATGTCTGTCTTGAGAAATCTTACTTTTATCTATCGTTCATTTGTCATTTAAAAAAGAAAACGCTCATAGAGATTCTGTAACCTGTGTCAGTGCCTTGTGTTACGTGTCATGCTACTGTTCTTCCCATGCACATTGTTTTGGGTTTATTATTTAATATCAAGTTTATATTAAAGAAATTAACCTTAATTTAGTATAGATGTGGAAGTTCACTGGAGTAGAAGTACTATGATGTACTTGTCAGGGAGGCTCTGAGCACAGGTATTTCTGCCCAAGAGTCTCGTGAAAGCGGCTAGAAACAATGATGAGTCCAAAAGGCTGAGTTAGAGAAAAGGTAGAACTAGGTGTGAATTAACTTGAATTTTCCTGCAAATGGGAAAGAAAAAAAAAACGGGGCCCAACACAGCAGTATTATCATCCATATTAGTAGTAGGGGACTGAGGAGGACCACAGAGCACGCCAAGAGAGGGGAAGAGAGAAGCAAGTAAAGTAAAGGTCCAGTGGCTGGAATGGGATGAGTAAAGCAGCAAGAACAAGCATTGTGTGAATAGAAAAAAGACGGGGTTGCTGAAATTCCTATTTTTTTTCAAAAAGAACCAAATGCTTCTCTTGTAAAGAGATGAAAAATGCCTGTGTGTGAACCCAGCAGGCTACATTCAGGGCTGGTAAGGGTGCAGCGGGACGCACGGAGCTGCGGTCACACCAACCCTGTGCCCTTAGAGTTGAGAACACTACACAGGGTTGGGACTAAGGCCACGACTCATGGGTGGAGCTGCTGCTCCACCTGGCTATAACTTTCACTGCTGACTAGTTCACCAGTTATTTTACATGCAGTGGTTCTAGCTGAAAAACTATTTTACAGTAGGAAGCAGACATTTTGAAGATGCCTTTGGAACTGTGAAGTTGACTTTTCACATATTTAAAATTAAATAAATTGGGTCTTGTTGGGTTTTTTTCCCCTTAAAAATCATTGTGTACCTGAAATGTGCAAAATACCAAATTCATAATAGGCTGTTTTGGTAGAAATTGTTAACGGGGAAAACAGTCAAGCATTTTATGCACTATTTAATTGTTTTCATAACTATTTTTAGTACCATGGCAGAGGTAAGTAACGTGAACAGGCAGAGCACTTGCCTCTGAGTGCCCAACATGTGGAAGAGCCAAGTTATAATCATGCAGACTCTACATGCTAAAAGTAACTCACTTGTTACTTTCCCAAGTGTTGCTTCAAAACGCATCTAATGCAGGGTCTAAATTCGCTATTTGGAATGGGTAAGAGCACAAGTTTGTGCCTGTTTTAGAAAACAGCTTGAAGCAGATTGCACCATTTGGAATGTTTTCTTTAGTCATTTTGGAGTCCAGTATGGGAATTAAGACCCTTGGTTTTAGAGTGTTTTAGCACTTTAAACCAGTGCTGTTGGTGTTCTTTCTAGAAAACATATTTATTAATATAGTGCCCTGGAAATAGTTCTAATCCTACCAAATTCTTGAGAAGTCTGAAAAAATAATCTCAAAGTAATTCCAACTGTACTGCTCACTTACTGCCTATTACTACCCTTTTTTATTAATTTTTATTTTTCCCCCCACTCAGTGCTTGGTTGTCTGGCTATGAAAGCCCAGTGGTATCTCGTATTAACACGAGGATACAGGACCTAACAGGACTTGATGTCTCCACAGCAGAGGAACTACAGGTAAACTGTTGGGACAGGTATGGTGGTGAACATCAGCTGGCATTTCATTTTGGAGGGCTTTGTGTGCAGCACCCTGCTCATCTGGGTGGTGTTGGTGAGGTGGCCACAAAAGCTCCTTGAGCCTAGGGGCCTGTGACTCCAGGCCACTGGAGGAATGAACGAGGCTTTTACAGGGAGGAAGAAACAACGTTGCCTTTGCAGAGTAGCTCTTACTTCAGTGGGAAATGGAAAAGGGAAGACAATAGGGGCTTAGATTTGCCATCCCACCATTGGTCCCAGAAGGCCAGCGATGTGGCTGGTGTCTCTGTCATGTGAGACTGACTACCTGTAACTGGAGTAGATTTCATTTTAGAAGTACTTTTATTCATTTACTTGAGGCTTTTAAATGAGCGTCTGCTTCACTCTTTCTGAGAAAGCAGTGATACCTAGAAAGCGGTTCCTGAAAGTTGTCATGCTGTTGTGCTGCTCTGTCAGGACTCCTGGTAATAAAGTGCTCAAGCATGTGGTTGAAAATTGAGGTTATGAATACGTAGAAGAGATGAAAAAAAATCAATCAGCAAAAAAAGCAGCGGATCCTCCCTATTGACATAGTGATCAAAAAGTGATTTAAACCTGAATGATGTGTAAGCGCCATGACCTGTCTTGAAGAGAATAGAGCCTGTAAAGTTTTCCTGAGGAGGTACCGGACTCCTTACCTGGAGTACGCTGCATCTTAGGGTGCCAGTCTCAGGTATGCTGTTGCTCTTGTACCCAAATATCTCATGGCTCCTTGGAGCCTGTGGCTGTCCAGGTCTTCAGGAGTTTCAGAAGGTTCATGGTCACATTCTGTCACCTCGGAGTCCCCAGATCAGACAGTGACAGGCACTCAGAAATGGGAGAATGTCTTTACTACTCAGCTGGGGGTGGACAGAAGAGTTTTCAAGGAAAGCTGACCCCAGGGAAGGGCAGGTTCAGCTGCAGCTTTGCTGTGAGTTGGTGTCTCATCAGAACTGCAAAGGCAAACTCAAGGGCTGAGAACCTGAAGCCTGAAGTCAGGTTCTGGCTCTGCACTGGTGAGGAATCTGGGTGCAGTCAGAGCTACTTATTTCTAAACTTCATCTATCAGAAGGTTGTAGATAATGGTCAAATTCTTGTCTGGATAAAATACTGTTTTACTAGATTTTGTGCTTCTCCTTTCACCGTAGGTAGCCAACTACGGAGTAGGAGGCCAGTATGAGCCTCATTTTGATTTTGGAAGGGTAAGTCCTGTTTTCTATTTCCACCTCTTTCTTCTTCACAAGTGCTGTGTTTCTCTTTTTCAGGTGGCAAATTATGGAGTGGGAGGACAGTATGAACCCCACTTTGACTTTGCACGGGCAAGTAAAGAGATGGAGGAGGAATAGTCACCTGGGAAGCCTGGGCCTCTTGGCTGCGGCACAATTTTTATCCTTTAATGTCTATTAAAATTGGTAGCTCTTCAACTTTTCTAATCATGTTAGTGGAGAAAGCCCTCTAAACCACCAGCTGAACTGATCAGCATTTTAGGCATTACAGAGCAACAAGGCTTTTCTTCAAAAAATAATTAAAACAGAATTATTCTAAGGAGATGACCAGTAGTTCTTAACAGAGCAAAGGGCATTAGCTTCATTCTAAATCTGAGGAAATGTTTAGAAATAATTCTGAGCTGGCCAAGGCACTGGCCACGTAAAGCCATTTTATTTCACAGCTAAACTGAATGAGGCAAACGTGGCTGTGTGTGAGAGCTTGATGCCCTCTTCTGTGAGGAAGGCTTTGGAGGCAGCATGGGAGAACCTGCCATTGCAGAACCTACCCTGTAGGCCTGCAATGCAGAGGGAGACCTTTCCTCAGAGCTGAGATGCTGGCATCTTGCATGCTGCTGAAGAAATTTTCAGAATAGAAGTGCTCTGTTACTGAGTTTACCCACCAGCTGCCAGCAGAGTCCTGAAACTGGAAGTCTTCCCATCTCACCATCCTCAATTTTTATTTAAATTCCAAACCTATTTTCTATTACAGCTTAAATTGCAGACTGCTGGAAATAATGCCACTGAACTCAGTTGGTTATTTATTGGGCATACTTATGTGTGATTTAACTCCTTCAGATTAACCTTAAGGTTGTGAATCTGAGCCACCAACTATTAATCAGAATCTCTGCTCTGTAAGCACATGTGCAAGAGCATTGTGAACAATTAACGGGTTTTGTTTGGAAATGCATGGGGTAATTTCTGAAGATGGCTGGAATTTTAGCACGCACAAGTAGTGGTCATGGGTGGGTGATGGGTTCTAGAAGTAAAAATAGAGGTGTGACAACAGTTGGTATCGTAATCCATCAAAATGGGGTTTTGTTCTTGTAAGTCTAGTGATGTTGTGTTTGGTTGCCCAAACACAACACAGGGCAGGGCTGGTGGCATCCCCGTTCTGATGCATTTGGGCAGGGACCTTGCTCCCGCCAGCTGCAGCGTGAGGTGGGAATGGCAAGAGCAGGGAAGGGGGTGAGGGTCACAAGGGAGTGGGGACATGCTCGGAGCCGCCCCTGCGGCACAGCTCTGCCCATGGCTGCTGCTCAGAAAACTAGGGATCAAAGAGCTGCCCTCAGTGTTGTTGCTCCTCTTGGCCAAGGACAAGAGGGGATAAGTGGGTGTAATTAAGTAATTAAGTTTTTGGCTGTGAAGAGAATTTATATACTCATTTTCCAACAGCACAGTTGTTCTTGCCCATTAGCAATTTGGGCTTATGCCCTCCCTGTCCTGCAGAATTTAAAAGTGCCTGGTTTATTTAAATTAACAGATACACTTGTATTGCATTCTCCCCGCCTTCCAAATAGAGGGATTGAATTAATTTTTCTGCATGGGTTTGTCTGCTGCTGGCTCTGCAGCTGTGTCATTGGGGCCTCTCAGCAATCCAAATGAAATGCTTACTAAATCTGCTCGCTTTTATTCACAGAAAGATGAGCCAGATGCTTTTAAGGAATTAGGAACAGGCAACAGAATTGCTACTTGGTTGTTTTATGTAAGTGATGTATTTCTGCCTTGTGCTACTGCCAAAAATACTTATTACTGCATATTCTATACCATTGATTTCATTATGGTATTTTACTGAAGTGACTTGTAAATGAAGGCAGCCCCTCACTTAGCGGGAATACATATGGGGATTTTTTTACCCATAAGCAATGGCTTTCCTGTGTATTCTTAAGGAGGTTTTTTTCCCTCAAAGTTGAGCATCAGCTTAAATTATTTGACACTCTATGCATTTTTATATCTGTGTTGGTATTTACAGCACGCTTGTTGCTGAAACATGTGAGTGTGTGATGCTGAGGGCCAAGGCTGGCTGTGGAACAAAGTGGGTGGGTTTCAGCCTTTTCTGAGGCTGTTAATCACACAGCCTTTGCTCACTAATTGGGATGTAGAAATTAAGTTGTTCTACTACTATTTTATCAAAACATGACACTCGAGAATTTATCAGCTTGCAGCTTACCTGTGCCCTTCCCCACCTTTCCAGATGAGCGATGTGTCAGCAGGGGGAGCTACTGTCTTTCCCGAAGTAGGAGCTAGTGTTTGGCCTAAAAAGGTAAGTGGGATTTTTATCCAGTGTAACCACTTCTCTCTCCACCTACTCAAACATCTAATGGATGTATAAACATTATGAATTTACGTGAAGAAGATTAGAACCCTGTTCACAGTACTTATCATTAAGTGAAACGACTGAAGTTGTACTGGTGATCCCAAGGGCTTCTGATGTTCTGTGCATTAACGCGTAGTTAGATTTTGGACTTAACTGTTTCTTCAGTTTTGGGCGCCTCCCTGCAAGAAGGACATTGAGGGGCTGGAGTGTGTCCAAAGAAGGGCAACAAAGGTGGTGAAGGGTCTAGAGCACAAGTCTTGTGAGGAGCAGCTGAGGGACCTGGGGTTGTTGAGCCTGGAGAAAAGGAGGCTCAGGGGAGACCTTCTTGTGCTTGACAACTCCCTGAAAGGAGGTTGGAGCCAGGTGGGGGTCAGTCTCTTCTCCCAAGGAAGAATCAGAATCATTTAGGTTGGAAAAGACCCCTAGGATCATCAAGTCCAACCTTCATCCCAACATCTAGTAAACATTTAGTAATGAAGCAATGGGACAAGAGGAAACAGCCTCAAGTTGTGCCAGGGGAGGCTTAGTTTGGACATTATGGATGTTAGGAAAAATGCAAGGAAACTTCCTGGCCCAGGCTGCCCAGGGCAGTGGTGGAGTTCCCATCCCTGGAGGAATTTCAAAGCTGTGGAGATGTGGTTCTGGGGAACATGGTTTAGTGGTGTCCTGGCAGTGCTGGGTTAATGGTTGGACTTGATGATCCTAAAGGTCTCTTCCAATCAAAAATGATTTTATGATAATACATAGACTTTACAAAATGTTAACAGTACTTTAAAACACATTTTGGAAACATTCAGATCTGTAAGTAGGTTTAGTCTTGAGGTGTCTGTAGGGAATTCTACTGAAACTGTGTGTTCCTGTTACGTTTTTTCCCTCAGAAGGGTCACAGATAAGGTCTTTCTTTGCTGGCCTGCTGCTCATTTTTAGTAAATTACCCTGCTTTCTAAAACTGGTCAGAGTCGAATGAAACTGTTTTAGGGCTTAAAAAAAAAAATTAAAAAAAAATCTATTAGCCAAGTGTATATAGAGAGACCCATTCCTTAGGAAAGCAAATGCTAGAACGTGGAGAAGAGCAGGCAGTTTCAAAGGAACGTCTGAACCAGGAGTGCATGCACCACCCGTGCCATATGGTGAGGCGAGTGGGTGTGAAGGCACGTGTTGCACGGAGCGAAGCACTGAGTTTCGCTGCCCTTTCCAGGGGACAGCTGTGTTCTGGTACAACCTCTTCCCCAGCGGAGAAGGCGACTACAGCACGCGGCACGCGGCCTGCCCGGTACTCGTTGGAAACAAATGGGGTGAGTACCCCTCATGTTGTTCTTGCTGCCTGTGACCTCCAGTTCTGGGGCTGTGCTGGTGGGTTGTCCTGGCTTTCTTTTACCTCAGGACTTCATGGTGGAATGAAACCCAGCCAAAAATTAGGTCCTTCATAAAGAAATCTACCTTACTGCTGTATGTATGTCATAGCTCCCTCCATATATGTTATATATAGTAGCATATTTTATTGCATACATAAAATATGTATTTTATTTTGTTATATATAAAATACATGTCATACTACTTTAATATACTTTTCTAGTTTGGCAGCTTCTGGAAGGTTTTTCACCTCTCTTGGATTTATCAGACCAACTTCACATTTGTGTGTGTGTCTTAAAATACTTTGTAAAATTCAGATAATCCTGTGGCTAACTGAAAGCTGCCCAAGAGCATCTATTTAGCTTAAATCGAAGCACAAACTAATGAGTTGCAGTGATCAAACCCCTTTATGTCTTCGCAGTATCCAATAAATGGCTCCACGAGCGGGGACAGGAATTCCGAAGGCCGTGCACTTTATCAGAGTTGGAATGATGCAGACTCGTCCCCTGTCCCTACTGCATCCAGCTGGTGTAAAATGCACACATCTACAGTTTACAATCGACTAACACTCCACTACAGGTTCAGTCTCCAACCATGCTGATTTTTCTTCATCTGTGGACAAAACAAACATGCTTTTAGTTCCCTTAAAATATTCCCCTAAGGTTTTATGAACAGAATATATTGAGGTCTGTTAGCATTACAGAAAACAAAACAAAAGGACAAAATACAGATCAGGGCCACGAGGAACAGCAGTGTTGTGTGTGGTGTTCCCTTCACCATTGCCCCTCTGGTGGGCATGGGAAGCCAGTAATTGTTTGCCTGGAGTCCTCCTCATGACTGTCCATCTGCTGAGGGCAGGACAGTTTCACAGGAGGGCTCCCTTCTAAGGCTGGCTGAATTAAACCAGTTCACATTCCTCGATTTCCAGACATCTGACTCCTTGCTTTTCTAGAGTGCCTGACCACTACTGTTGAGAAATGTGGGCATGGTTTGTGTTTCTCTGGGTGCCAGGTTATTGCCATGTTTCAGCCTGTTCTTTCCACTTCCACAAAAGCCCCCATTTTTAAACTGTCTTCCTTCCCAGCCTCTGGGGGGAATTCAGCTCTTAACCTTGGTAACATGAGCCAGCAGTCACACAGGTGTAGGTGAGAAGCTTCAGCAGTGTTGTGTCAAACGCGCACCTGCAGCAGAGTAGCCTGAAAACACTTACAGCCTGTCTTCCCTCTTTTTTTTTTTTTATTTTTTCTCTTTAATGTTTGTCCACATAAACAGATGCTGCCTTTATTCTTAGTAGTCAACCCTTACTTCTGTTCCTTGGACAGTGGGGATGGGAACATTACTGTCTTCATTAATCAGATTAATGGTGCCTTAGGACACTGGAATTTCAAATTGGTTATGAGACTTCAGGTAGAGAGGTAAATACATAGTCCTCACAGAAGGTCCTCCACCCTTGTCCTCTCAGTTCTCAAGGTTTAGTGAGAAATGGATGGCCTATTTATAATCCTAAATATTTTTTAGATGCTTTTTATTTTGCAAATGTTTGTTTTTCTGCTGGGGAAACTGCATTCAGGCTGCAGCAGTGACATGCCCTCAGTCACAGGGCCACTGCTTGCATGGGATACCCAAGGAGGTGCCTGGTCGGGATGGTTGTGTTGCTCATCTCATGGAGGCTGCCTCTGCTACAGCGACTTTGTGAGCGAGGATGTGCTGGGAAGGGGCCTCTTCCAGAGGCTCTGGTGCTGCTTGCATCACTGCTGCTCTCCCTGCGAGCCAGGGCTGGAGCCATTCTGATTCATGCCACCTACACAGAAAAAGTGTTTGCCCAAAGGCAGCTCACAGTGACTTTCAGGCACCTTCCTTTGTGATGAGCCATCCTTATGCTGCGATGAAGTTGAAACCTCTGAGGGAGATGAGACTGTGGGCTCCTGTAGCTGCCAAACTTTTGTCCTGCTGACCAGATTCCTGTGGGAGGGATAACTGCCATCCCTGCTGCGCCCCAGCATGGGAGGGGAGGGGCTGGGGCAGCGGGGACTCGCGTACCTCAGCCACTTCTCTTCCACAGCAGGATTTGTAGCAAAACATCTGAATATTCCACTAGCACAAGGACGTGAATCAGAGTGAGCTGCACCAGACTCCACCTGAACAGTTGGATTTTCTGTATGATGATGGTTTTCCTGATTAGGGGTCAAGCCTGAAGTCTTTACCAAGGAAAAAATTCCAATTTTAGTTCATTGGATTTTCTGCCTCAATACAATCTTGAAAATTGAGCCAAAATATAGATGAAACCAACTGTTAACATATTATAGAAATGCCTCTGGAACGGCAAGAATGCTGTTTAAGGTACTAGAGTTTGAGATACTGCATACTTTGAGGTGCTTTACAATCTTTGCTGGAAAAGGCATTGTTAAATTTCTGCTGAGCCTGTTCAATGGGACCTACACAACTGCTTATCCGTCGCCCTGTACCTTCTCGCATCTCGCCTGTGCTTTTGGCAGGTGTGAAACCAAATCCAGCCAGCACTTCTTAAAACAAATGAAAGGAAAAATCAGAAATGGCTCCACCTCACATCTGTCCTGCTTGTCTATTCTAAATAGCTGGTACACTAGAGCAGTGTCTGATAGAAAGCAATTCACCAAAGGGGTTATCAGAGCATGTTTTTGGTCACTAAATTATAATCATTCAAAAAAACACCAGAACATTTTGACTGACCTGTCATTTCATCTCCATTCCCATCCATGCTTTTCTCTTTCCCATCTTTTTTTTACTTTCCTAAAGCTCTGAAAAAAGGTAACCATGGCAGCAGGCTGAACAGTGCGGGGTGAGGAGTCCTACCTCTGGGGCAGGAGTTTTCTCCCAGTAGTTCTGACGCTTTTAGAAAAGCAAATCCTGCAGCCAGTTAAGAACAGAATGAAACCAACTTACTGCTGCCATCAACACCTTTAGAAAAGAGCAGCTGGTTTTGCTATTACAGAAAAGCTGTTTGTTTGTTTTTTCTAAAGTGAGCAGAGCAGTTACTTGGCACATTAAAATAATTAAAAGCTAAAAAATGAAGAATTTATGTAAGGTAAAAAAAAAAAATCATGTCTATGACTGCTTTAGGTACTATCTTAGAGAAAGAAATCACTGGTCCCCTAATTCAATCTCTCAGTTTTCTGGTTGAAGGAAGGAAGGATTGAAGCAATGAGAAATCACAGCTCTGTGCTATTAAGCAGTGGTTTGGGTTTGGTGTTTTTTTCCCCCCCAGTCTGTTCAAGCAACACCACAAGATGCCCAACAAGCTTGAGAGAAGCTGCGGAATGCTTGGTTAAGTTCACTAAACTGTCACCTCCCACGCCTCAGCCACCAGCAAGCACATCCAGTGTTTAACAGCAGTTTAAGAAGGGTGTCTAAGAGGCATTGCTGGGGGAGTGAAAATGTTTTAGCACATAAGGTTTTAAAGCAGTGAACTACTCAATGACTTGCAATACTTCAAGGAAAAAAAATAAGTAAGTGTGACAGTGGAAAATTTCATTTGGTTTAAAAAAAACAAAACCAACACACACCCTCAAAACTGAAACTTGAGTCTGCTGAAGCACATCAGACTAGAACATTCCAGATTATTGGAATAGAAAGGGTAAGGTTATACATTTTAGGCTCCAGAGACACTCTGTATGTCCTGTCTCTCAACTGCACCTATTGATACGTTTGTAAGGGGTGACACAGGAGCTGCTGCTGCTTTGTTGCCTCACCCCTTGGTCTCTCAAAGGGCTTTTGGATCAGGAGCATGGCTCCTGTGAATCTGGTTTTATATTAGAGGATTGGAAACTGGTTCACAGTGACTGGCAATTGAGAAACTGCCTTACTGTTAAATTTTTTTGTAATAAAACTTCTAATGTAAAAAAAAAAAAAAGGGCTTAAAATAAAAGCCACTGCCATTAGCAGTGAAAAATCCTCCACATCACCTTCTCCTCATATGTGGCTGTTGTAGATCTTAGCAGGCAGGCTTTTACCACCACCTGTGTGTCCAGGATCCCAAGCTTGTGTGTTCCAGTTCCTAATGGGGGCGGGCAGGCGCAGGGGATGCTGCACCACAAATTATCATGAAACACAAATTTGTCTCCAGTTGGAAACATACGGCACTAGTAGCCTGCAAAAGGGGAGGGCAGGTAATGGTGGGCTGAAAGCACGTTGTGTGCAAAACATGGCTGAGAAGCAGCTCAACAGCTCTTGGGGAGGCGTGTGGCTCAGCCCCACTGTCTCCCTAATGCTTTGATTTATGGCAGGGGCTGGTGTGGGATTTAATAGCGATGCGGGAGCTGCATGAGCACCTGGCTTGAAACGCAAAACAGGCACAGCAAAGGGTCAGCAGCAAAGAGCCCCTCCTCTGGCAATGACAAATAGTTCCATTTCCTGAAGCCAGGAGGTCAAACAAACAGCTATTCTGACTAGTTGGGCTGGGGGGGGGCAGGGGGAGAAGAAAGACGAGGCTATCCTGCACCACAGACACTCATGGCACAAATAGGGGATCAGAGCACTTATGCATGGAAAGGTCAGGTGAATGTCTTCTGTCATCAAGCCTTCACACTTTCAAAACAGTGGAGCTCCTACTTCACCTGTGGGCTTCAGGAACCAGCAAGAAAGCATAGCAAGGGTTGGTTACAAGCCCCTCTCAGCACAGTGGGGCAATGCTAGGAGAATGGGAGCGGATGGATGGCTCTGGCCTGTCAGAGGACAGAGCTTACACCAACCCTCTGAGCTTTTTTGGGGTGTTTGCAGGCTGCTCTCCAGCTACATGGCTTGGGGACACTGCTTCCTCGCCCTGGGATGGTAAAGGCTGAAGCAGGGCTGCATCTTTGCGAGTTGGTGTGAGGCTTGTGCTGTCACCCTGGCCACCAAGCTGCTATTGCTGAGCCAGCAGTGCTGGGGCTTTAGCACAGAAGCCTCGCAGAGCAAGATGGAGCTTGCAGCCTTCCTTTCTGAGAAAAGAGGGGCTGACCTACCTTCTGTGTGTGGCCTGGGGCACCGGCCCAGGATTCAGGGTGGCCTAGGTGGCCTTTGCCCCCTCCCATGGAGGAAGGGAAGGCTTGTGGTGCTGACCAGTGTTTATGCACTTGTGGCTTCCCAGCATTCTACCCTGGTATCTGGGGCACTTCCAGCACAGCTGCATCTAGAACATGACTATGTGACAAAGAATCATAGAATTGTTCTGTTTGGAAAAGACCTTGAAAATCATGAAGTCGAACTGTTAACCCAGCACTGCCGCCAGGTTACCACTAAGCCACATTCCTCAGCACCACATCTACATGGCTTTTAAACCCCTCCAGGGGTGGGGACTCCACCACTGCCCTGGGCAGCCTGGGCTAGAGCTTGACAACCTTTTAGAGGAAGAAATTTTTCCTAATGTCCAGCCTAAATCTCCCCTGGTGCAACTTGAGGCCATTTCTTCTTGTCCTGTTAACCAACACCTCCAGATCCTTTTCCACTAGGCCATTTCCAGCCACTCTTTCCCTAACCTGGAGCATTGCAAGAGTTGCTGTGACCAAAGTGCAGGATATGGCCATTAGCCTTGACCATGGGGTCAAGAACTGGGTAAGAACTGCAGCAGTTGCAATCAAACAAGAACAAGAAATAGGCCTGCCAATCACTGCAGGGCAGGATGAAATGAACAGAAAGGAAAGGGTCTGGCAGCAGTGGCACTTATGGACGGGGCAAGGCAGCCCAAGGCTGAAGTGATCTGTCCAGGGACTCCTAGAAAGACTGGACCAGAACATGAATTTGAGCACAGCCCCCACTAGGGGAAAGGGTCTTTAACCACCCACCCATCCTCCTCTGGTTGCTGGACTCTGACCTGACTCTGTGAGGGACTCGGGCATTTCATCATCGAGCTACATTTCTTGTTCCGATAACCAGTGACTCATCTGGCTCCCAAACCGGGCTTTGAACCAACCACAGATTACCCCCTAACCTTAACCACAAGCTGCCCGTTCTCCTTGCTTTAGGCCATGCTTAAACATCGACCAGAAACTCACTGAGCCAGCCAAAACTGACAGAAAAAGAGCTCAGCCCCTCAGTCCTCTGTCCTGCCCCATGGCCCTTAGCAGAACACAAAGGAAAGGCTCCTGGCAAAGCTCGTGACTATGCATCTCTGACTACAAAAGCCTGCTCTGAAAAAGAAATGCACAAAAGGACCTGGACCAGCCCCACGCTTCCCTCCCAGGAGCTGAGCCCAGGATGCAGGGGTCAGCGTTTGCTTTGGCGTGGCTGATCATGCGAAGCCACGAGGGCTTCCAGCTTCACCCGGGACAGGGCTCAAGTACGCTCAGCATGGAGGACACGAGCACAGGCGCCCAGCTGCCGGTGCAGGCAGCTCTATCTCCCCTTTGACAGCTTGCTGCCAACAGTCTGATAGTGTCATTAGGAGCAAATGACTCACCCCGGTCCAAGGGCTGATCTATATTTGAGCCTTACAGAGTCAGAAATGAATGTGTGGAGTCAGGAGCTGATTCTCCTGAGGTCAAGACGAGGTTCAGAAACCAGTTGTCAGAGTTCACCATCATGGCAAACGACATCTGTGTTGCTCAGATCTTTAGAGACGGAAAAATTGGCATAGGGAAGGGGCAGTCTCTTGTCAGTGGTGCCCAGTGACAGGACAAGGGGCCACAGTCACAAACTGGAACCCAGGAGGTTCCATCTGAACAGGAGGAAAAAAGTGTTTCCTATGAGGATGCTGGAACCCTTGAACAGGCTGCCCAGAGAGGTTGTGGAGTCTCTTTTCTCTGGAGAGATTCCAAACCTGCCTGGACACATTCCTGGGCACCCTGCTCTGGGTGACCCTGCTTTAGCAGGGGGGTCAGACGAGATGATCTCCAGAGGTCCCTTCCAATCCTGCCATGCTGGGATTCTCTATTTGCAACCACTGTGGGCCAAAGCAAGGTCTGACAACCTGCAGGTACCTGCTGTGCACATCCCTTCCTTCGGAAGTCCTCTCTTCTGCAGCTGCTGAGCCTGAGCAGCAATGCCTGGAGATTACTGGGTGTGTGCAGGGAGGTGCTGTGTAACGTTTGTTAGTTTTATTCAATCCTGTGTTTTTCCTGGTCTTCAGATCTTGGCATTTCGATGCAATCAGGCTATTTGCAGCTGGATTGAAAACATCTCGGGAGACTGGTGTGGGGAGGGGTAGGAGGAAGGCAGGAGAGTTGCTCATTCTGGGGAAAGCAGTCGGACTGCTTTTTTACCCTCAGACTTTTGCTTCAGGACAAGTGACCACCTAAGCAGGCAAATTTCCCACTCCTCTTTTCCCAGGCTCTGCACTGCCAGCTGCTCCCCCCTCCTGTCCTGTCCTGGCCAGCTTTCCTAACCAATTCCAATTGACTTTGCAAGCAACCTGTGCTCCACACTCAGGCCAGAGCCACCCCCTCAGGCTGCCCGTCCCGGGCAGTGTGGCATGGACAGCTCATGCAACAGTCGCTGCAGTTTGCATCCTCTGCAGTCCTGCCAGCATATTTTCCCTGTTTGTTCATGTTCAGCACATGGATCGGCCACTAGGGACTAAGGGATGACAAAGAAAATAATGTTCTGGAATTGACTCTGGAGCAACCCTAAAAGGTTGCACAAACAAGCACAGCACCCAGCACAGCCACCCAGGGGCTCTGCACAGTATTTCTGAGATATTTCTGAATAGCTGTTTTGCTTTTTTTTGACGTTA